>LR749489.1:4606163-4860661 GCA_902729485.2 Mus minutoides
GAAGAATTAGAAGGATTAAGAAGTGTGGCCTTGGGTTGGAGAGATGGCTCAGAGGGGTTAAGAGCACTGTCTGCTTTTCCAGAGGTCCTGAGTTCGATTCCCAGCCACCACTCGGTGGCTCATAACCATCTATATGGTGATCTGATGCCCTCTTCTGGTATGGAGGTGTGGTATGGAGGTGTACAAGCAGACAGGGCATTCATATACATAATAAAGAAAAGGAAGGAAGGAAGGAAGGAAGGAAGGAAGGAAGGAAGGAAGGAAGGAAGGAAGGAAGAGAAAAAGTGTGGCCTCGTTGAAGGAAGTATTTCACGGAGGGTGGACTTCAAAAGCCTGTGTCAAATCCAGATTTAATCAATCAATCAATTAATTATTCAATCAATTGTCAATCTCTCTCTCTCTCTCTCTCTGCCTAGAGGGTTAGGTGTAACAACTCCTAGTTTCTGCTACTACAATGTCTGCCTGCATGCCACCATGCTGGGCTAGACCTTTGAAACTGTAAGTCAGCCCCCAATTAAATGTTTTCCTTTATAAATGTTGCTACCGCCATGGTGTCTGTTCACTGGCCAAGACAATGGCCCACATAATGTTGGATATTTGAGTACTTGCTCTTCAGTAGGTGACCCTGTTTTGTGACGCTCAGGATGTGTGACATTTCTGGAGGAAGTGTGTCACTGGAGGCAGAGGCTTTGAGGCTTCAAAAAGGCCCACCCCTTTCCCGGTTTCACCTCTCTGCTTCCTGCTTTCAGTTCAGGATTTGAGCTTTTGCCATCATGTCTGCCTGCCGCTAACTTTGCCTATCGTGACAGTGATGGACTCTGATGCCTAGACATATTGTTGGTGTCAAGACTCCTGAAACCCGTGACATCACATAGGCGGGATCCACACGCCTGTTGCCAAGGCAACAGCCACCATATTCCCAGAATCCACATCCACTTGTCTCACCTCCCACCTTTACCTATGATTATGTCACCATGAAAGGCCCCCTGATCTCTCTCTCTCTCTCTCTCTCTCTCTCTCTCTCTCTCTCTCTCTCTCCTTCTCTTTCTGCCACCACCTTACCCTCTCTCTCCTAATAAACCTCAAGTGGAACTGTTTGGCCTGGTGTGGTCCTTCTGAGGCTGTGGGATGGCCGAGATCATAGCACCTGTAAGTCTAAATAAATCCTTCCTTCCATAAAGTCACATCGTTTGTGGTGTTTTATCGCAGCAACAGGATGGTAACTAAGTCATGCAAGCATAAAAAACACAGCATGTGTATCTGTACTTGCTGCTCTAGAAAGTCTGTAAATATTAAATCTGTACATGAGTACTCCATCTTGGGAAGACTGATACTCAGGGAATTTCCAACTGGTGAACTCCTACTCATTTCTCAAAACCCTGGTCACATTGCCCTCTTTTAAGGAAGACTCTCTACTTAGCTGACCTGGAGCGAAGACGGTGGACCCTTTTCTTTGTTGTCTTGGCCCAAACCCAAACTGGGAAGCTGGGGGCCACTTCTCCACCTTCTATTTGGCTGGTGCTGCTGGCTCCTCACAGAGTAACCACTACCTACCAGGTACTCCTGTGGGAAGATGAGGAGGAAATGAGGAGGAAGCCCTTTACTCAAGTGAGTACGTCTGGAAGATGTGTGGTTCTGAGCTATAAACGGACTCATATTTTTAAATGAGCTGGGGTTTTCTATTTAAAGGAGCCCTGATGTAAAGCCTTTTTATAAAATAAAGACATCTTGAGTATATGAATAGTTGCCCCCTGACATATCTGTTTATAAATGGAGGTGTTTTTTTTTTTTTATCAGAAAGACTGATCCTTTTTTAAAATCCGTTTGATAAATATTTGCGAAGTGCACACTGAATGCCAGGCTGTGTGTTGGATGTGGGCAGGACAGTGATGGTAACCATCCTCTAGAGTGTGAGGGCCAATCAGGCCTAGCAGCTTGATCACAGCTTCCCCTCCCCTCCCCTCCCCTCCCCTCCGATCCAGCTGTGTGTTCTTATCCCTCTTACTTCAGTTTCTGAGCTTCAGACCCATCTCCGGGTCCTTCAGAAATACAATGGGAAGGCGATCCTGTGCTGTTTGGGAAATTACCTGACCCCCAACTAAGCATGCTCACTCCCACTGCTGAGAAAGGATCCTACATGGGGCGTGCATCCCCAATCGTCTTGGAGCAGCCTTGATTTATCATCCCAGCAGCAAGGCATCTCTGTGCCTTGTTCCTCTTCTGCAAAGTGAGACAAAAATCCCTGTGCATGTAATGATGACAGTCAACATTCCAGATATGGTAGATGTTTGAGGTTGTTTAAAGCGTAGCAAGTAGCTGGGATGGGGGCCTCTCCAAAGCCAAGGATCCCCCCAAGCCCCAGAGCTTTCATTTTCCAGCCAGCACTGGAGTGGAGACTGAGCTAAGAATGGGAGAGAGTTAGGGGCAAGACTGTGGATGTAGCTCAGTGAGGGGAGTGCCTGCAGAATGGCAGGAAGACCCTCGTTTGAGCCCTTAGCCCCAAATAAACTGTGTAGCAATGCACCACTGTAACACTAGCATTCAGCATGTGAAGGCAGGAGTTCATGGCTATCCTTGGCTACAAATGAGTTCAAGGCTATCCTTGGCTACACATGAGTTCACGGCCATCCTTGGTTACATATGACTTCAGGGCTATCACTGGCTGCATATGAGTTCATGGCCATCCTTGGCTATAAATGAGTTCAAGGCCATCCTTGTTTACAAATGAGTTCAGGGCCCTCCTTGGCTACATATGACTTCAAGGTCAGACACAGCCTGGTACCCTCATGTGACAGCCCACAGGCAGCTTCACTCACAGTCCTGGGAATAGAACAAGAAAGTGTGAGACTTGCAGCTCTTGTCCCTGGGCTGCTGGGTGAACTTAGGAGCTCAAGGTTTCTCAAAGTCATTGTCTCCAGTACTACCCACTGAACCTTCCTCCAAACTGTCCTGGCTGGGCACCTGGCTCTCATCTGTCTGGTTCTACTGGGCCCTCCTGGGCTCTGCACTGTTACCAATCAACCAACAAAGATAGAGCATTTATTGTCCCCCTACTTCTAGATGTCTCCCGACTTTAGCCTTTGCCATCCTCGATGGACAAATCTTTTTAAGAAGGCTTTGCTGTCACCCCATTTTACAGGTGCACAAACTGAGTCACAGGATGCTCATATTCGACCAAGGTCACCCATAGATAGTGGCCCTGGGTGATACACAGTACCCTGCCACAGCCTCCCAGGAACACACAGCTGCTCCTGTGGGCCTCTGACCTTGGTCCCTGTCCCCGGTGTTCCTCTTGGCTCACACTGCCAAAATGCCTTCTGATGCTTTCAACAAAGACAGCGGACTAAGCCTTGTGCCTTTCCAGTAACCATAAAGAACAGGACGTGTCATTCAGGAGGTAAATTTAGCCCATGACCAAATTTGGGCAAAGCTGCTGTTGGTAGGACCCAAAAGGGGCTGAGAGTCTGGCCCAAGGTCTCCTAACAATCAGGTCACTGGGGAAGAACGAAAACAATCGGCATTTTGAGCGTCTGCCATCTGAGTTCCTTCAATCCCGTTCTGCTAAAACCCAGCTCAGTCAGCAGCACTGGAGGCCTCCCCAGGCTCCGTGTGCGGCACAGCATCTCCTGGTTTTATTTTTATTTTATTTTATTTTTTTGGGTGTGTGTGTGTGGAATCATTCCTTTTGCTCCAGTGCGTTTCCCTCAGACACTACATCCCAGAAAGGGTTACAGTCCAAGGCAAAGCTTTACCGTAAGCACAAAGAGCTAATGTTGGCAGATTGGGGTTTCTGTGAATATTCATTGTAATCTGGGACTTGGTGAGCTGAGATCGCTCCCTCCTGCAAGCTGCACACTTATAACTTGTGAATTCATAAATATTTACGAATTCACACAGTCATCACCGATAAATTATTTCATCTGACAGTTCCACACAGGCTCTGCCTGGCTTTTGTGCAAGTCTGATCAAATCTCGCGCACGCTCTCCGGTGACAGGCGAGGACGGAGCACAGCTTGGGTCAGCACCAGATCCCACAGATCCGAATGGGTCACCGGTGGAGACTTACAAGAGTCTGGGTGATGGAGGCATGTCCCATGGGCTGCTAGATGCTCTCTGCAACTGTACATAGATTTAAATCCCCCGCCTTTGAATGTGCCAGAAACACAGGGAAAAGAGCCGTTGAAAGAATCATGTGTGTGGGTTGCTGTCCTGCAACCTGGGGTTGGCAGCTCACCAGGCTTTTCCACCAAGGGTAATAAAAATGGTGGTGCCCACACCAAAGCCCACAACCCAGTGTCCCCTCCTCTCCAGAAACTTCAGTTGTACACCCTTTCTCTTCCTTATTTAAGAAAAGTCTCAATACACACCAATTCCAAGTTCCCTGGGCTTCATTGATCACATAAATCTCTCTCTCAGCTCTTAAAGCCACAGGGCATGTTCCTGCTTATAGTTTTGAGTTGCCAGGGCTCCCAGAGACCTGGTTCACCCACAGGATCAACTCTGCACTCCCTTCATACCCTTCTGCAAAGACACCCCTTGTCTTGGTTGCTCCCTACTCAGCCTGACTTTGGAGAGTTTGTAAGGATTATGGGTTTGTTTCTCAGTGTTGGCATGACACCTCCACGGGGCCCTGTTGGCTGAGGACACTGCTTCTTGGCCTGCCTGTCCCAATTTACACTGCAGCTTGGTGCTTGCCTCTTACCCCAGGACTCTCACATTTCCATTCCCTTTGTCTGCAATGCCCTTCCTTTCACAGAAACCTGTCCCCTGGTCCCCTGAGTATGGCCCCTTCCTCATTTGAGTGACCCCTTCATCCAGTACCTTTCTCTCTCCCCAGTATGAGCTGGGGTCACCTTACCCCCCCATCCTATTTTCTTACTCTGTCCACAGAAGTCAGAACCTTGGTGTCTGATCTCACTGTATTTCTGCGTTTCTCCTGCCTCCAGGAGCAAATGGTATATGCTACATGCTCAATAAACTTTGCTTTGATTGTACAAGCACATTCGCATAGCTACAGATGGGGTGGGTTGCAGACTTACAGGTCCTTAGCTTTGTGACTGTGGATGGCATAAATCCCAGGTGAGATCTAGTTGTTTATTAGCCATTTTCAAAAGGCACAGTAGTGGAATTTACCTGGTTCATTCATTTTCTAAGAGATTTCAAGGGTTTCAGAACTTCAAAGCCCCCCACAGCCTCACATAGCTTCTCACAGCTTCTCATAGCCTCTTAAGCATCCCCCAACCTCCCCCAGCCTCCTGAGCTCCCTACGCATCCACCAGCCTCCCCACCAGTGCAAGGATTCTCTCTTATGGGCAACTGTTAACCTTTGCACTGAATGGAGCCTATATCTGCTCATTTCCCCTGTGGGATTCTGCAACATGGCTGCTCTGCCTACCTCTGACCTTTCCTTCTAGCAACTTTCAAACCTGTACTTGGAGAAACCCTGCCGATTTTAAGGAGAGAAGCTTTGAGTTGGATGTCTCAGGGTATGCATGGGGCAGGGAGTCCATGGCAGACATGCTGACAGAATAAGTGGGGGCTCCATGGTGGTGGTGGTGGGGGCGGAGAATGAGTCCTGCCCTTGTGGTTGCTTCCAGCTGTAGACTGAGCTGTCACACCACACGTGATGCTGAGCAATGATATTACGTGCAAACATTGGGTATTCACACATGCTCTCATACACGAGTACTTTCCAGTGTCGCTTAGGAAAAATTCAGGCAGAGAAAGAGACAGAGGCAGAGAGAGAGAGAGAGAGAGAGAGAGAGAGAGAGAGAGAGAGAGAGAGAGGTGCTTCTAAACTTTGTAAACTCTGTAGCCACCAACGGAAATATCTCTTTTGTCTTCCCCACCCTTTATTTATTTTCCTCCAGAAATTCCAAGAGAAGTGTTTTTAAGCGTGTCGGCTGACAAGCATGCACACGTGTCCAGAGTCGGGGAGCCACCGGCCCCGTCTCTAACTTGTTAGACGGCAGGTAGATTACAATCATAAATAAATGATCTGCTGTCTGCTTGCATTCGGGCTTGTAGCTTTTAAAGTGTGTCTGTCATCTCGGAATCAGATTTAGTCAAACGCTGTGTAACTGCGAAATTATCCCATCCTTACCTGTTTATTCTCCTTATAATGGACAGTTAAATTGGATTTTCAAATTTGAAGTGCATATGTTTTTCAAATCCCCAGAGGCTGTCTAGTTTTTCATTTCTAAAGCAACTCACTAATGTTTATCATTACCACACAGGAATATTACAATTCTTAAGGGGCGCCTTACAAAATCAGCACAGGAGAAATGCGCTTTATCGTCTCAAAATGAAACCAATTTCTCAGCTGATTTGCAATTTATTTACATGTTAGCATTTGATTTCCGGCTGATTTGTAACCCCACATGGCTCTGTCTCGGGTTTATTTAGAAAGCAGACAACAGCGGTTGGGGAAGGCTGTGGAGGAGCGCCTTGTGTTGTGGGGCATCCTCCGTGCTGTGGAGAGCCTTGTGTTGTGGGGCGTCTGAGCTATGGAGAGCCTGTGCTATGGGGCACCTGTGCTGTGGGGTGCCCGTGCTGTGGGAAGCCTGTGCTGTAGGAAGACTGTGCTGTGGGGCACCTGTGTTATGGAGAGCCTGTGCTGTGGGACAACTGTGCTGTGGGGCGCTTGTGTTATGAAGAGCCTGTGCTTTGGAGCGCCTTGGGTTGTGGGGCACCCCCGTGTTGTGGAGAGCCTTGTGCTGTGGGGCGCCTGTGCTGTGGGGTGTCCGTGACTCCCAAACTGAGAAATTGTCTTTACCTTCTTCTCCTCTGTTGTTTCTCATTCACAGAGCCCTGGTGGTGTTGCAATATCAGCATTTAAGCAGCACAGGAATTCTGTGAGAAACTCATTGGGCTTCACCATACATATCATCTGTCTAACTACATACTTACACACCCATTTCTAGCCATTTCTCCAGCTGCCCCTCCATCCTCCCAACCATTCCTCCTCCATATTTGGCTCCTCATCCACCTATTCATCTATTGATCACCTGCCCATTCATCTATCTACCCAATCATCCACCCATTCAGCCATCCACCTGCCCATCCACCTGCCCATCCACCTGCCCATTCACCTGCCCATCCACCTGCCCATCCACCTGCCCATCCACCTGCCCATCCACCTGCCCATCCACCTGCCCATCCACCTGCTCATCTACCTGCTAATCCACCTCCCATCCACCTGCTCATTCACCCATCTTCCACTCACCTGCCTATCCACCCATCCACTTACCCACCCAATTCCCATCTACCTACCCCTTAACTCAACTCTCAGTCCCTTCCTCCATTCATCTAATTATCATCTACCCACCCACTCATTTATTGAACTGGAATTCAGAAATGACAACCTGACTTCCCACTCTCAAAGTGCAAGGTTAGTTGAAGGAGGAAAAGTATTCCATCTCAGGACTGAGAGGCCCCACCTCCTCAATGCAGGCAAAAGTGTTCAATAACTTCCTGGCCTCTGACATGATAGCACACGTATGTACCATGTTAGAGCTTGGATTGCCGTATCAGCCCACTTACTCCCAGCTATCTATGTACCACAGGCCAGCTATGGAATCTCACCATTGCTTGTAGGATTTGCCCTGTTCATCTGTGAAGTGGGTCAGTCAAGACGGAATGCCTGCCTGACATGGACAGGGCGGGGGGCAGGGTGGGATCTAGTGGGAGACTCATAGCGAGCAAAGCATGACATTGGTCAGGTAGTATCCCACTCTTACTCCTCCTTCATCCTGTGTCTCTCCTCATTGATACTCTTGCTACCTTGTTACAGGGACAGAGAAGAGCTTACTGTAGCTGAGCTGGGCGCTGTGGCCTGATGGGAGTCTCTTCTGCTCAGAGTCCATGGTAAAGCATGCCTTCTTATGCAGGTGGAGTTAGCACTGGGCCCCGGAAGCAGCTCACAGGGTATGTGGCCCTAGGAGTCTTCTAGGAAAGGGGGAGATGAAGCTGGGCGTGGGACTCATGGGGCAGAGGGAGAAGACTGGTCTGTGGATCAGACTTCATAACCTTGGGTATGAGGCTGTAGAGGGGCATCTTGATAATAGCTGGCTCCTGGGAGGGCTCAGTCTAGCCTACAACCCCACCCAATTTGTGGTGGTTCCGAAGCTCTGCTGGGCAGCGAGCAACCGTGGAGGAAGGAGCCCTGGTGGGTGCTGGAAGGCAGCAGTGGGAGGGAAGGCACCCAGTGGTCTGCACCCCTGCGCCCTGTGAGCTGGAGAAGGCAGGAGTGAAGCAGATGGGGTTTGAAGGAGCCCCCATTAGAGCAGAGTCCCCGACACAGCAGTGTATTTCCTCCTTCCTCTCCCATATCTGCCTGCGCCATACACAGCCTCTCTGAATAAATTTGCATATTTTTATGCTATGAGCAGCCTGCACCAAAAGGAGCAAGCAACTCCTTTCCCCAGTTCCCTTCCTCTCCCCACTCCTCTTCTCTGCAAGCCCACTCACAACCAGCAGGCTTTCAGAGTCCCCCTCTGCTGAGGAGTCAGGGGCCAGGGACTTCCAAAGGAGCTCAGCACACACGGGGGCATGTCCTTCAGCATCCCTGTGCTGGGCGGGACAAACGGTGGGATGTCTCGCCAGACACACTGACAGAAAGAGCTCACAGGAGGCTCAGTTTCCTCGTTTATAATTGGTGTACCAATTAGGATAATTTATTTTGCCAGGAACTGGAAACCTGACTCAAATTAAAAAAAAAAAAAAAGAAGGCTCTAGAGTTGTGTACAAGAAAAGCTAGACGTTTCAGCTTTCAGGTGAAGCTGGATCCAGCAGTGATACTGTCAGTTACTAAGTGTATTTTGCTGCCTGACTTTTGTCTCCAGCTTGTCTAACTCATTCCAAGTGTCCTTCCTCCTGACCCAGCGTGGAGGACGGGAAATGTCCCTAAACATTGAGAAACACTCTGATTGGACAGTCAGATCTCATGCCGACATCTGATTGGCTCACTATGATCAGAGGGTGGGACTATGTTTATGGTTTTCCCTGGGTTTTGTGCTCCTGTCAATCATCATGGAAGCAGGTGCTCCCCACATAGGAAATCAGCGCTTCCCACTCTGCTCCCAAGGAAAGAGATGGAGTCAAAGGCAGTTGCTTCTAAGAAAGCCCCCTACTGTGTGTCACATGCAACAGGAAAGTAAGGGCTTGGCTCCGGAAGGTAGACAGCACCCATTTTTTTCTCTCATCTGCCTCATGGTTCAGCCCAGAGTGCTCCTGGGCCCCTTTGGCCACAAGTCAGTGATCAGATGCTGCTGATTTGGGAACGGACAACTGGGTACCCTGGAACTTCCAGAACGATCAGTACAAGGCCAGCTGGTGGCTATCAGACAGGATAGGCTAGTATCACCTCAGAAGACAGGGGTTTGAGGCTCAGTCACCTAACAAGGACGACACTCACTTTTAATTCTCCCAAGGATTGTGGCTGAGGAGGAGGTTCTCTGGGAAGCTGTTGTTGGTCTGCAGGCCATTCATCCAGGGCATTGCTGCATCAGATACCTAAGCGTCCAAAGCAGGGAGAGAAAGGAGAGTGCCATCTTGGTTGTGTCTATACCTGATCTGCCTGTGAGATTGTTCAAATTTCAAACAAATCTTCCAGGGTCCCTGCAGGAGAGGTGAACTGGAAAGGCCGATGAGACGATGTCTTTTTCCAGAGAAGAAGGAGCTAGGGCTGACTCCCACCATCTACAGTGGGTCTCACATCACTCCAGAGGTGAATCCACAAAAGGGACCCAGTACCTGGGATTGAGGGAAAGGTTACCTGCCTTGTAAGGGCCAGGCTGGAGAGGGGTGTCGGTCGTGGTTTGAAAAGGAATGACCTCCATAGGCTCATGTATTTGAATGCTTAGTCACCAGGGAGTGGTACTATTTGAAAGGATTAGAAGGATTAAGAAGTGTAGACTTGTTGGAGGAATGTGGAAGTGTGTCGCTGAGGGTGGCCTTGGAGGTTTCAGAAGCCCATTCCAAGTCTTCTCTCTCTCTCTCTCTCTCTCTCTCTCTCTCTCTCTCTCTCTGCCTGTGGATCAGGATGTAGCTCTCAGCTACTCCTCCAGCACCATGCATGCTATCATGCTCCCACCATGATGAAAATGGTCTAGAGCAATGAAAGTGTAAGCAAGTCCCCATATTTAAAGGGTTTCTAAGCACTTCCCTAGTCATGATGTCTCTTCATAGCAATAGAACGGTGACTAAGAAAAGGGGATTTTAGAACCTGTTGTTCTCTGGACTTTCCCTGAGGATAAGAGTTTATTGGTACAAATTTGTAGACAAGGTTACTGAGCCTGGAATCTATACACCAGAGGTCATTCAGTGGTGGTGACCCAGAGGCTTCTGGTCTCACTCTTCTTCCCCAGTCAGCTGTGGGTTTCCTGACCATCCCTGACACTGGGTCTGTTATTAACTGACCAACAGGGATGGTTTCAGAACCTCAGGCACTCAAGGTGATGTCTGCCACCTGCTCCTTCATCTGGACACCTGGGTATCTGAGATCTGGTAGACAGCTGTGGTCTGCTGGTGCATTTATGGGTGACAAAGGACATATTGTGCCTTGAACAATGGCCTAGGAAGCTGCCTGATCAGTGAGATGGTAAGGTACTAAGGTTTCTCATGAATTCAACAAAGAACCTAAGAAAAGCAACTTAAGAGAGAAGTTTTATTAACTTGGCTCACAATGGAGGGAGTGGACCACCATAGCAGTAGGAGGGTGTGGTCCACAGTAGTAGGAGGGTATGGTCCATCACAGCAGTGGGAGGGTGTGGTCATCTAGAGATGAGTGGGTGTGGTCTATCAAAACAGTGAGAGGGTGTGGCCATCATAGAGATGGGTGGGTATGGTCATCATAGCAGTGGGAAGGTGTGGTCATCATAGAGATGAGTGGGTGTGGTCATCATAGAGATGGGTGGGAGTGATCATCAGAGCAGTGAGAGGGTGTGGTCACCATAGAGATGGGTGGGTGTGTCCCATCATAGCAGTGGGAGAGTGTAGTCATCATAGAGATGGGTGGGTGCGGTCATCATAGAAATGGGTGGGTATGGTCCATCATAGCAGTAGAAGGGTGTGGTCCAGCATAGCAATGGGAGGGTGTGGTCATCATAGCAGTGGGAGGGTGTGGTCATCATAAAGATGGGTGGGTGTGGTCCATCAGAGCAGAGTCTTGCTATGATGCTGGAGGTGGGGGCAGCTAAGCCTGCCATGTCTGAAGTCAGGAAGCAGATAAAGAAAATGATGACTAATACCCAGCTCAAGTTCTCCTTCATGTTCACTCTGTGACTGCCTCAGCCCCTGGGACAGTGCTATGCACATTCACGTAACTTCCCACCTCGGGCACCTAACTGATCTGGAGACTCACTTGTGGACACGTCCAGAGGTGTGTCTCCTTGGTGACTCCAGATTCAGTCAAGTAAAGAGTAAGGGCGGACTGTCAGTCTGCACTTCCATGCTCCTGGCTTTGGACTCAGCTACCAAGAGACCTCTCTCTATTGCAGAGAACTGAGGGTCCCTGATGTCACCGCTGCCAGTGTTTCAACTTCTAACAGGAAAGAAAACCTTCTACTGTCTGCATGGTTCCCAGTTGGATGCAGGGTTACAGGTTGACATAACATTGGAGAGACCCTTTGTTTTGTTGGTAGCCAAGAAATATCTCTTACAGGTTGGTGGAAGCATTCTACTGTGTGACCCGAGGCAAGGGACTCAACCTCTCTGAGCTCAAATGTCCTCATCTGTAAAATGGAATGAGTATGAAGCTCCCCAGAGGCTCATGGTGGCATCCGTGGGGTGGCACACAAAGCCCTTGGTACTTGGCTCTGTGTTCAGTAAATAACAATACTACAAGCTCAAAAAGATTGCCAGCTACCTAGCACTGTGTAGTTAAGGGTTTGCAAGTACCAACTCAGCACTTCTGGGGTCCCTAGAGACCTTCATCTCATTTTACAGACAAGACTGAAAAGCCAAGTTTATCTAAATAGAATGGGGATGGAATTATATTGTAGTCCAAGACTGGTCACCATCATACGGTCCCGTGGTTTTCAGTTACTGATACTCTAATGCTTTGATGTAATTTTACAAAGTCATGTTTCAGACAATGTCCTCATTCTAAGAAAAAAAAGGTGTCTGCACCCCACTGCACATCCTATATGTCTGTGTAACATGTATGATATACATTATATATGTCCACGAAACACCCATTGCTGCCTGCAGAGATCCACAGACACAGACACCATCTGCCCACATATTTCAGTTTCATGCTGGACACAAACTCTGAGGGTCACTCCTGAAGACACTCCATGGGACTACACAGTGCTTCTTTCTCTGCAGTGATCTGGTGTCAGCTATGATTTGCTCCAGCAGACCCACAGTTGCCTGACAGACAGGAGTGGTCTAAGAAGGTTCATTTTGGTTCACGATTTGAGGAGAAGGCATGACAGGGGCGTGAGGCAGCGGGTCGCACTGCATCCACAGCAGAGAAGGAGAGGGAAATGGTTCTCAGCTGAGTTCTCCTCTTTACCAAGTCTGGGCCTGCAGCCCCACAGGATGTGCCACCCATGATCAGGGTAGGTTTCCCCACCTCAATCCAGTCCGGGTTCCTTCACAGAAATGATCAGGGCTGTTTTCATGGTGATGCTAAATCCCATCAAGCTGACAACCAGGACCAACCATCCCATCTAATACAAATTTGGTAAAGGCTCTTGTCACAGGACGACAGGTAGTGCTTAGCTAGAACCATCTGTGGGATGTGTGGAGAGGGCAGACCACAATTCCTCAAGAAGTGGTCTATCACTGGGTTCTGTTTGTCTCACCCGGCTGGCTATTCGGTTTTTACAATGTCTCTGCTGGCCACTAGCCAAGCTGACCATATCTCTGCCATCAGCCTCCTCCCCTCCCTGGTGGCAGTGTCCCAAGGCCCCTTGGCACCCTCCCCTCCCTCTAGTTAAAGCTCTCCATGCAGAGCTCTGGGAGACACAGGGAGAAAGGGAGGATGGTGTGCACCCCAGGATTCCCTTGAAGGCCATTTTAGGAGCCTCTGCATGTAAGGAAAGTATGGGAAGACAGAAAGGATCTCCCAGAAGGGATAATGTGGGAAGCAGTGGTGTCTTAGCATTCATGTTTTATTCCTGAGCTCAGTCCCAGAAACCCCATGGCATGTGTGCCTCCACCAACACCACACACACGCGCACACACACACACACACACACACACACACACACACATGTATGTATGTATGTATGTATGTATGTATGCATGCATGTAATAAGGGTCAGTTTGGGCTGACTACCTGACATCAGGCCCAGAAATGGGTCAGATTTTCTAAGGATCAAATAATTTTTTTCATTCACCCAATGTTCATGGGGAATACTATGGATATGCCAACCATTGTGTTGGCTGCTGGGGACAGAAAGTGACTGAATCCTGGCCTGTCCCCTGAAGATCCAATGCAATGAGGAAGGGTAATGGTAAATAAATAAACAAATAAATAGATAGATAAATAATAAAAGGAAGCAGCAGAAGTTTGAAGAGAGCTTAATTTAACTAAAGGGCTTGAGACAATTCCCAGGGGTCACGATTGGCTTGGGCAGGTGTCTGCCAGGCATAAGGTACCATAGCAAGCATAACAGTATTTCTTTTCTCAGTGCCCAAGCAGACATTGCTAATCTGTTCCAGAGCACATGATCTCAATATGGCTACTATACTGAGCCAGGGAAGCAACGTGTAGGAAATGGAGCAGCCTATTAGATTCTCCATGCTGCTTCCCACTGAATCTCTACCCCAAACGTATTTCTTACATGGCACAGCTGAGGCCTCAACTCAGACAGTCCTGTGTGAGGTCACAGCTATGTAAACTCCGGTTCAGTCTCCCTCTGCGGAACTGCTTGGCTGTTTCAGAGTCTAATTCCACAATGTTGCTATTTCCTGCTCCCTTGAGGATCCGCTACCTCCCACGCCCATGAACACAGGGTCTCAAAGAGCCTTTTCTGATAGCACCTCTTTCCTTTTGGCATCCTCTTAAGGCTTAGATGTCCATTGAGTGCTCTAGCGGGGGGTTAGTCATGTCTGCCAGGATCAGGTAAAGAAGCAGTGGTGTACCTGTTAATGGTCTTTCTAAGTCTGAGCTCATGAAAGCATTCCCTTTAACTCTGACTTTGTAGGACAAAAAAAAATCCTCCCACTCTAAGGTGAGTTTTACAAAGAGAGCAGAGGGATTCTTATGACAGTGACATGTTTACCAAATGAGAGCCACCCCAGAGCTGAGCCTGGCGTCTCCTGGGTCTTTGATTTGCTCTGGATCCCCAGGGTCATTCTTAGCTGTGTGTCTGCCTGTTCCTGCAGCCGCTTCTTGTACAAAGCAACTCCTGTCCCGAAGAGGTGAGTACCACAGCATCAGAAGGGCAGAAAGCCAAGAAAGTCTCAAGTCTCCTAGGAGCCGAGGCACAGATCAAACACAAAGCCATCCTGGCCCCTCCCACCACTCCTCTCACTGGTTCTTGGCTATTTTTCTGGAGGGGGCGGTTACCGACCCCCCCACACCCATATCCCAGACCTTCACACCTTAAATGACAAACCAGCGTGTATCAACCGCACCCCCTCCGAAAAAAAATTCAAGCAAGATATTAATAGATAAATAAAAATAGCTTCCTTGAGAAAGAGGAAGCCCTCAGCGAAATGATTCCTTTCTGTGCGTAAACTCATGAATAATCCTATGCGCAGCCCCCCCCCCGCCCCTCCCCGAAGGAGCCAGCTTGGCTTTGGACTCCAGCTCCTCACCCTTGTCCCACGTTCCTTCTGGAAGGTCACCTCCAACCTCCTCCGCAGCCCAGAGCCGGGTGGCTCTCGTGCTAAGTCCTAATGTCCCCTCCCAGGACCACCCTCCCCTTTCAAGGAGACATTTCCTTTCTGGTGCTATGGAAACGCGTGGACATCTGAATGAAAGGCGGGGCTGCACTCGGGAATCACCAAGCAGGAAGGAGAGTCGATAAGATAATGGGGGGGGGGGCGGTCTCCAGGCCGTGGCTTTGTGAACGGAACCAGCGCCCAGCTTCTGGCTTCTTTGGTGTCACATTTTAGCCTACCAGCTGCCTCGGGAGCAAGATGATCCACCCTGCCTTTTTTTTCCTTCTTCTAAAAAAAAAAAAAGATTTATTTTTTTATTTTCCCTCATGTGTTGAGGGAGGAAGCCCTGACAAGGAGGAGTGACAGCCCGCTAATTATTCCCTTACTGCCACTGCTGTTCTGGCTCTGGACTCGCTGCTCATTTCTCCCGGCTCCTCGCTGAATAATGCATGCGCCCCATCCGTATGCGGGCGGCGCCTCCCGGGACTGCAGTCTAACTAGCTGATAACTGATTCAGTTTGTAAGCAGGGCCGCTGGGAGTTGCAAGGAAAAGTAGCCAAGAACATATTCAACACTTCTCTCTGGTTCCTGGCGAACATCAAGGAGAGGCAGGCTGGCGTGTTGGTGGATGTGGGCGGGTGGTCCTGGGAGGGTACTTGACCCCACTCGAGAAGGACGGGCCTTGGCTCTGGCTGTGAGAGAGAGGGTGTGATCTCAGGAAGGCTATTAACGCTAAACACAGTTATGGTTAGTCAACATCTTAGTATAGACAGCTATGGTCTAAGGTTAGACTTTAAAAATGCATCCTTTTGTGGTAGAGTGATTCTCTTTACACAAACTACAACAGTTACAGTCTTAGGGACACTTATTTATCTAGCATCATGGACTATGCCTGGCAATCTATGTCATAAGAACCCAGCAACAGCAATTCGTTGTACCAGCTAGCTACTATACCGCTACTGCTGCATGATAAGTGGTCTCCGCAGGTCACAGCTCACAACAGCACTTACTGCTCTTTTTGGCTTGGGGGTCTAGGGGAGCTCAGGCTGTGCTAAGTTCTGAAGTCCCTGCTGGGGCTCAGCTGTAGGCTGCAGGCTGCAGGCTTCAGGTCTGAGTCAGACCTGCCCTGAGGTCTCTTGGCAGGGCCTAGGCAAGAAGGGAGAGCTCGTGCGCCACAGAAATACAGACACACATTTCTGACCTCTGTCTTTGTCTGCATGATGTCTACTAACGGTCCGGTTAGTAAAGCAAATCCCATAACCACATTCATCAGAGAGGGGCTGTAAGGAAGGCCAGCACTACCCACCAGCCTGGCCTCTTTGCAGATCTGCTACAGGGCACATAGCATCCCTTATTCATGCTGCTGCCCCTGGCATTACCAGGACATGCTGAGGTTCCTGCACTGCATGGGATAACCTGGAAGCCACTGCTCAATTGTTGACCTGCTCCCAGCAGGCAGGTGGGTCCAGCTTTCTTTAGGAAATATGGAAACACTTATCTCCCTGTCATCCAGTGTCTGTCTCTCTATTCAGGAGGTAATCGCCAGGATTCCTGGGCTGGGGCAGCAGCAAAACCTCCACTTCCTTCGCAAGGAGCTCGAGACTGGAAAGCAGGCTAACTCTACTTCCTTGTTTCAAGGTTGAACTGTCTATTATCAGCTCCCCTTAGCTATTGAGGACCAACCCTTAGATGGGTCTGGCTACAGGACCAGGAGCAGAGAGAACCTGGTGTGGCCACTCTGGCTGGATGTCTAGCAAGGAGACAGCTCCAGATGGAACAGCATAGAACAGAGTAGTTAGGCTAGTCAAAGGAATGCTTTGTGGATTAGAAGCATAGGCTCGGAGAGCCCAGTGAGCTGCTGCTCCAAACCCTCTGCACAGGGGCCTGATACATCCACTGTGTCAGACGGGGTATTGGAACAGAATGAGGGATGAGTGAAGAGGAGATGCCCCCTCTCTCCAGGTGTGGGCTGTAATCCAGACAACCGTCACACTGCACGTCTGACCTCCACGGACCACAGGCCCTGGAGTCCCACCACATTCATTTTAGGTCTTAGCAGGGACACGTGAACAGAAGATCGGAGAGCAGGGTTCAGTGCCTGGGCCCTCCTGAACCTGTACCTGGAAGTGGATGGCAGATGAATATAGGTCGTGGAGTAAAGAACAGGAAGGGAATTGAGGCCCCAACAACTGCTGGTGATCTGGCACACAAATGTGCATCTGAAGATGGCCACCAGGCAGTATCCACCCAAAGTTCCTATCAGGGGGCGCAGTGGGAACAGCATGGAGGTTGTGGTTGGCAGGTAGCATGGGACAGCAGCACAGATTCCTCCCAGGTGACCATTCACAGCACCCTGTAAGAAGAAAGCTCTTCCCTGATGTGTCACCATTCAGAGGACACCTCAAGTTTCAGAATATTTCTGATCAGCCCCTCCCTACTCTCTATCCCTCACATTCCTTCCTCTGGCCACCATCTCAGTCACATTCAAGGACCTCTGTGGCTGCAGCGACTTGCTCTGCTGCCCGGAGTTCCTTCCCAGCCTGCTCTCTGACAGCAAAGTACTCCGAATCCAGAAGGTGCTCAGTGCCCATCTGGGGGATCCATGTGCCAACGCTGAACTCTTCCTTAGCGCTGAATAAGAGGGTGTCACACCTTCTCCAACCACAGCCAGATCAGAATGGATGGAACCTGTGCATGTGCTCACTGTCTGACTGACCAGGCTGCTACACCAGTCAGTGACCAGACACGATAGATCCATGGAATGGAGGCCAAACGTCCCTGCTCCCAGATGCTCACACAGCAGACATAGCTGATAGGCCATAGGTCCCATTCAAGTTTGGGACTTCTATGCAGCCACAAGACTGCCTCATTGGCACCAAGATGATGCCTTCCTGGCCCTCACTGCTTTTTGTTATTAGCTACAGACTAATAATAATAAATGGCCTCCCAAGAAGTGCCTTTATGCGTCCTTACCACCAACCAAGGCAGCTCTCAAGGGCCATAGGTGCTGAGAAACACATGAGCTGGTGACACTTTGGTGAAGAAGCACTAATTGGAAGGCTGCTGAGCCCACATCCCTCTCATCTCATGGTCTCCAGGGCACAGAACTCAGAACCTGGGATCCTCCAAACCGTGGGCTCATAGGAACTGTTTCACGGGAAGGGGCGATATTAGGAGGTATGGCTTTGTTGGAGGAGATGTGGCCTTGCTGGAGAGAATGTGTCATTGTGTGGGTGAACTTTGAGAACTCATATGCTCAAGCTATGCCTACTGTTGAACTCTGTCTCTTCCTGGCTGCCTTCGGATGAAGATATAGAATTCTCGGCTCCTCCAGCCACCACTGTCTGCCTGCACAATGCCATGCCTCCCACCATGATGATAATGGACTGAACCTCTGAAACTGTAAGCCTGTCCCAATTAAATGTTTGCCTTTGTAAGAGTTGCCTTGGTCATGGTGTCTTCACAGCGACGAAAACCCAAAACTAAGATACACGGGATTGAGGAAATGGAGTCTCAGGACAGTGACAGAATGTTGAGAGGGTCTCAGAAGGTCACCTGGTGACTCCAGCACTGCCCTGTGCCTCCACACCAGAAGCTCTCATTTGCACAGAGAGGACAGCTATGCAGGGAGGCAGTTGTGATCACAGCATAGATGTCATGCTCTTGCTAGGGACTTCTTCAATGGGGCAGAGACATGGTCCCCAGCCCCTCCTCCATGGCCTGGATCCCCACCCCTGGCAGTTACTTTGAGGAGACCAAGGAGCCAGAGCTCTTGGTCAGAGTGAGGAGAGCTGTCTCTCCTCATCAGTTGTCCAGTTTTACAAATGGGGAAACTGAGGCCAGATGGAAGCAGCCTAATCTCATGGAGGCCCCTTTACTGATGATTCAGCCGTGCCAAACCAGGAGGGATCTGAACCACAATCCTAAAAGTGGTCGGGTGAGGTTCGACATTCTGAGCGCCTCATCCAAGGTCACTGAGAAGTGGGGAGAGTGAGGACTCAACACTACAGCTACCTGCCCCTAGTGGGCGTACTTCTTATGTAGCCGGGAGCGAGCAGCCATTCAGACAGCGTGATTCTTGGAGGTGGATGGCAGCATTTTCCATCCAGATTTGGCACAATCTACTGCTTTGACCTTGAAGCTGGGTTCAGGTTTGGGGTGGCAGATGAGGTAAGTATGGGGTTCTGAGAAAACTACAGATTTACCTGTGAGCCAACTCCGCCTCTTCTGGGAGGAACCAGAATCTTGTATTATCCAGGTTTACTGCTGATCTGTTTACAGGAGCCAGGAAGCAGGATCTGCTTAGGTGTCCATCAGCAGAGGCATGGATAGAGAAAATGTTGTATGCATGCACAGTGGGAGGTTATTCAGCCGTAAAGAGAAAAACTGTCAGCCTGGAGAGATGGCTCAGAGGTTTAGAGCACTGACTGCTCTTCCAGAGGTCTTGAGTTCAATTCCCAGCAATCACATGGTGGCTCACAAAACCATCTGCAATGGGATCTGATGCCCTCTTCTGTTGTGTTTGAAGACAGCTACAGTGTATTCACATACATAAAATAAATAAATCTTTTTTTTTAAAGAGAGAGAGAGGGAGAGAGGGAGAAAGAGAGAGAAAGAGAAACTGTCATGTGTAGGAAAATGAATAGACATGGGGGTTATAATGTTAAGTGCAATAAGCCAGACTAGAAGAACCTGTGTCCTCCTCTCCCGTGTGGAACACACATAGATTAAAGGGAAGACATAAAAACGGAGGTGGCCACTGTTGTGGAGGGATAAGCAGGATGCACAGGGTGATGAGACAGGCTGGGGTGAATAGGGTCAAGACCCACAGGAAACTCGTGTGAAGACTCTAGCGAAACCCACTGCGTTGTGAGAATCATTCTTACTGGTAAGGATAATGTAAGGCAAAGCTCAGGGACTGGGCTACAAGTCCAACTGGGCTTCCATCAGGGACACCTCTCACAGTGGTGCTGTTGGCTTGCTGTGGGGGTGCCCCTCACACTGGTGCTACAGGAAGCCCCTGCTCACTGGCTCTTAGGGTGGAAGCACAGACATCATGATCCTTCCCACTGGCTGATGCCAAGGGTTGTCCTAAGAACTGTGTGTGCCTTCAGAGCAGAGCCACTTGCCCCTGATCATGTGCAGCCGGGCTCAGGAGCAGAGCAGGTGGCAGACCTAAGTGCCTCAGGCTTCCTGTGATGGTGAACCCACGTTTGCTGCAGCCACACATTGGTGTTGATATCCCAAGCCCTGGCTCTAAGGAGGCTTCCCTGAGAATGGGAGTCCATCCTGGGATATGTCCAGCTACCCCTGTTCTGGTCACTCACTCTCCATTTAAAGCGATGCTTGCTTGATTCTCGACCTTTGCAGATACTACTGTAAGTCTGACTCAAGACAAAAAGAAATTTCCCAGGTCAGGCAGGGGGCACAGGGGATAAAGCTTCCAGAGTCCTCTCAACCTGACTCCTTGCTGGAGTGTCCTTTAGCTGTGGTGACTGTCCCCTTTCCCCTCACCTGTCCTGGGATATCCTTACAGGTATCTGAAGTGAGGGAGGGTGAGTAAGGGGATGGGGAAGGGACCTGGGATGCAGGTGTGGAATGAGAGAGCATACTGGTTGGATGCACACATGACCTAGTGAGTTCTGTCCTGGGACCTCAGCCCAGTCCTCGCTGTTAATCATGCGGGGTCCTGATCTCCGCTCAGGCTCAGCCATGGCACCACACAGCAAGTCCTTGGGAAAAGAGCAGAGCTGTAGACTAGAGCCTAGCTTCCCTTCCTGTGGGTGACAGGGGAGAGTCACAGGCCTCAGCACGCCTACAGCTCCACACTCCATCTGTGGAGACCAGGGTCAGCGGCTTGATCACACTTGTGGTGTGAGTAGCGGCTGGACCTGACAGAGTTCAGACCTGAGAGCACACACGAAGCCAGACACAGCTGTGTGCATCTGTAGTAGGAGAGAGACAGAAGATGGAGAGAAAGACGGGTCCTCAGAAACTCATAGCTTGATGCAGGGGGCAAACATGGCGGGCAGGGATCAGTGCTCGAAGTTGACCTCTGACCTAAATACTTTAAACCCTTTAGGAGCCTTGTGGGGTTTGGGCCCACGGTGGCCCCAGATGTCACAATTAAGCTGATGATTGCTGAGGGTGGGGAAGAAGAACAGGAGTCCCAGCATTCTCTCAAGGGCACACATCTAATCAACTAATTTCCTCCCCTGAGGCTCCACCGCCCCCCCCTCGAAGGCTCTGCCACCTCCCAGTAAAGGAAAGGATCAGCAAAGCCTTTGACAGACAGTCCTGACCCAAACTGCAGCAACCTCCCAAACTGTGAACTAAATACACCCCTCTTCGAAATAAAGTCGCCTGGCTTCAAGTGTGTCGTTATAGTAATAAAAACTGAACAGATACTGTTCACATTAGATATAAGCTTTGCCTTCCTATCTTTCTGTCTCCTTTAGAAGAGTGTGGTTCTCAACCTGTGGGTCACAACCCCTTTGGGGGGTTTCAAATGACCCTTTCCCTGAGGTCTCCTAAGACCATTGGAAAACACAGAGTTAGAGTTTGTAACAGTAACAAAATGACAGTTATAAAGAAGCAACAAATTAACTTTATGGTTGGGGGTGACTGCAACATGAGCTATATTAAAGAGTGGCAGCATTAGGAAGGTTGGGAAACACCTGTCGTGGAGTGGTCCACAGTGGTTGCTCTTTCCTTGATTCTTTCCTGGACAGTGGGGTCCATGAAGCAAGGGCACCTCTTGGACCCACAAAGGCCTTGTTCTGCCTCTGTTTCCAGTCCTATACCTGGCAAGCTGTTCACATCTTTGAGGGTTGATCAGATCTGGTCCCTGGCTTTAGGAAATGTACCCTTGTGCAGCTGTGATTCCCTGGCTCTTCAGGAGGCCGATGCAGAGGGACAGAGGTGGGTGATCCCAAGTGTGGAAGGGAGGAGATTCAAGGGCCAGCATTGCAGGGACCTGGGAAGCTGCCTGCACTGTGGGAGGGAAAGGACCCCAGTCCTGGTCTGCTTGGTGTGCAGTGTGCTCTCGGATCAAACCAGCTGAGAGGATAGAGTCTGGATCCACAACCAGAACACACTGAAAGCCCTTGTTCAGCCTGCTAGAGGGAGGTTCTAGAACCTTCTAAAGTTTTGTACTTCATCCGTCAGCTGGCCACCACCAACACATGCCAGACTGCAAAAATCCAGAGTTTCCAAGCATACTTTGGCCATCTCAGCTTTTGCCTGTCCCCAGAAGAAGTCCCCTTTCCTGATGACACGTGCTTAAGTGACCAGCGACCTTGACAGTTCATGGCTCTCCAAGAGGCCACACAACAGGCAGCTACAAACCTCTGTCGTCCCTGAAAGAGAAGACTCCACCACTTAGAGTACCAGCCAGTTTATTGGGTTAATTTCAGGAACTCAGTGTTGGATGGAGATAGGGTGGATAGGACACCTGCTCCCTAGTGTGGGTGACGACTCAGAAAAGGATTGGTCTATTGGAACTCCTGGTGCAGCCTCCAGCTTCAGTAGAGAGAAAGGCCTGGTGCTGCCCACTTCAGGGCACTAAGACTGCTATTCTCACACTGACCTCCCAGCTAAGAAGGCTCTGCAGGACTCTGGTGGACAGAGACAGCAGAGTATAGAAGAGAAACACAGGGACTGGAGTTAGTGGCCTTGGCAGCTCTGAGAGTGGAGCATCCCAGGAACCCTAAACAGGGATGTCATTGTGATGGAAAGACAGACATAAAATCCACAGTCAGAGTGTGGCCCGTGGCATAGGATGCCACCGCCATCCATTCACAAGGCTCCTGAATGTCCTTTGAGTATTCAGAGAGCAGTAACTCCGATCCCACCTCCCCAGCCCATGGCAGATCTGGTCCACTCTCCACCTCTTTGGGTTTCTCTACTCCAGGCACGGTGTGTAAGTGTCATCACGATATTTTCAAGACTAGTTTGTTTCACTCAGCATGAGCTCTTCACAGTTCATCCACACTGTCACATGGCACGTATTTCCCTCCTTGTTAACGGCTATATAATATTCCATCTGGTGGATATGCTGAGGTTTCTTTATCCATCTCCCCGTGGAGTGGAGAGGTGCTTTGCAGTCCCAGCCTCTTGTTGTACATCTCATGTATCTGATGGAGATATTAACATCCTGGCCAGCAGACAGTGTTAAATTTTAGGACTAGGCCTGTATTCCAACATTAGCATGGGCATTCACCTACTGTGTGACTTCAGGGGGTCACCTGGCCTCTAAGAGAGAGTTCTGAAAGCAAAGACCAACTTAAGGTAGTGATCATGAACGTGTTAGGTCAGTCACACTGGTTCACTGTCCCAGGGTCTCCAGTTCAGGTACTGAACTTTCCAAATGGAACCACAGGCACCCCTGTCAATCAGTCAAAGACCATAGAGCAGTACTGGGGTTACCTTTGAGTATAAAAGTCTGGCTCAGGCCTAAAATCACTGTGGTGTCTAGCCAAGACTCTGGTGCAGGGGAGCAGAGGCAGCCCAAGATGGAGAGCTGCCCCACATGCTCCCCCCAGCTCCCCTCAACCATTATGAAGTAGAGCGGAAATAAGGAAACTCAGGCCTCATTCATAGCCGGGCTCCAGGGCAGGGGAGGGGCTTGAGTGGCGGTGGACACAGGCCCCAGTGTTGAGCAAGGCAGCAGCACTCCAGCCCCTCCCTGCCTGACTCCTTCCATCCTGGCCATTTCCAGACAGCCGAGCAGTCGGCCAGACTATTTAGTCTGGGTTTGGTGACCCCGTGACTGTGGCAGGGCGGGCTCAGGTTTCAGGACTCTTGCAATCACAGCAGCCCCCTCGGCTCAGTCCTTACGCAAACACCTTTGGGGCACACGGGGCTTCCTGCCACGCAGGCTTGCGGGAGCCTCAGCCGCAGCTTTCATGGGGAGCATCCGTGCCTCACTACAATTCTCTCTTCCTAGGGGTCCCTCGCAGGCTCCAGCGTAGCTGGCTCACATTCTGGGAGGGACTGGACTCCTGCTGGAAGCCTGAGCTTATGAAAGGAAAAAACAAAACAAAACAAAACAACCCACGATCACGATTATAGAACTGCATCTTGCTGCTCCAGATGGGGAAACTGAGGTCCCAGACAGAAAGGAGACTGGATTGGCTAATGAGGTAGATAGCTGAAGGGGAGGGAATTGGGAGGTCAGTTGAGGAAGACAGCCCCACAGCAACTCCTGCCTCTGTACCTTCTGTACTGCTATGGCAATTGCAGCCACTCGGCTATTCTCTTGGAGACAAGGGGATCTTATCTTTGGGATCCTCCTTGCGTGTGTAAGGAAGGGTTTGTGTAAGGAAGGGTTGTCGGTGGCCCAGCATCTTAGCAGATTGATGCCAGTCAATTCCTTAAACCCACTATCGGCCACCAAGTAATCCCACACAAGGGAATACTGAGTGAGGGGGGTCCAGGACAGTACAAATCTTCCAGAGAAATGATCTCAGGAGCCAGAGGGAGGTATTGTATCTGCACCCCCTCCCCGTTCTTTAGGTGAAGAAGCTGAGGCTCAGAGATGGCAAAATATCTACGGAAGTTTGTACAGCCAGCAAGTTTGTTCAGGAGCAAAGCTCTCCTCATTCCTTCTTCATGTCCGAGGCTGTCCCTGGGGTGGGGAAGGTGGGGCTCCTGGGCTGTGTTCACAGTCCCACATTTCTTTTCTTCCTTAATTTTTACAATGCCCAAGTAAAGCAATGTCATCCACCAAGAGTCAGCCTGATGCGTGCCGGTTCCCACTCAGCATCATGCGTACCGGTTACCACTCAGCATCATGCTGAACACGTCACCATGACCAGGCTGTGAATCCCCTCCACGAGCACAACTCCCAGGAATAGCCAGGGAAGATTCCAATCCTGTCTCCTTGCCAGGTGTTATGGCACATGCCTGCAATCCCAACACCAGGGGGCTGAGGCAGGAGGATTGCTGTGAGTTCAAGGCCAGCCTGGAATGCACAGCAAGATCCTGTTCCAAGACACTCCAACTTCTCCAAACATTGTCAGTGCTGGTGTCCATGTTCAGACGCACAACTTTACAGGGCCTTCCAAGCTATCCAGGTCTGCAATGCTTTGTCAAAAAAAGAAAAAGAAAAAGAGAAAGAGAAAGAGAAAGAGAAAGAGAAAGAGAAAGAGAAAGAGAAAGAGAAAGAGAAAGAGAAAGAAAGGGGATGAAGAGAATCAATTGATTTTGTGACTGGGAAAGTGATAAAGAGAAAGAAGAAGAGGATGAGGAAGAGGAGAGAATGAGGAGAAGGAAGAGAAAGAGGAGGAAGAACAAGGAGAAGGAGAAGGAGAAGGAGAAGGAGAAGGAGAAGGAGAAGGAGAAGGAGAAGGAGAAGGAGAAGNGAGGAAGAGGAGGAGGAGGAGGAGGAGGAGGAGGAGGAGGAGGAGGAATCTGATGAGGAGGATTAAGCCACATTTCAAAACATCCCCAGGTGGTACACTTTCAACCTGGAAAGTCAAAGTTTGATTCCAGAAAGTTCTGTGCCAGGAGGGCTGTTTCTTCCTCAGAGCCTCTGGGTTCCTGGCTGGCTTAGCTATGGAGCTTGGCTGCAGGTGGAGGAGGGGACCTCCTCCGTTTCCCCCCAGGCCCAGGCTCTGCCCCCCTCCCCCCAGCATTGTGTTTCAGTTGTCGACTCAGCAAAACGGCCACCCACTCCCTCCCTGCTCCGATGGAAGGCGATTGCCTGCTAGCCAATTAATTCCAATTTAATTGCTTCACTCTGAGATGCAGGCCCCAACAGCTAATCTGGCAAGGGGGTGCGGGGTGGGGGGGTGGTTAGCCAGGCAGATGCTGCTCTGTAGCCCTGGGGAGATGCTGGTAGAAGCAAGAAAAACATTCCACTCTATAGGGCCCTGGGAGCTCTGGATGGGAAAGTTCTGGCCATTAGGGTGGTTCCTAAGATGGCTCATGGCTGGGCCCAAGGAGAGTTTAGACAGATAAGGGATTGTCATGGTCCAGTTTCTTTTCAGACATTTAGCACTATCTTAGGACTCTTGCATCCTTCTGGAATCTTCCACCTTCCATCCAGTTCAGCAGCTTGAGCAGGGACCACCTCCCTAAGGTTGTAGCCACAGGTTACCCAGAGCTGGTCCGAAGTAGGTGCCTATCGAATAGTGGCTGACTTACTGAACAGTGTCTCTCCCAAGATGCCTGGAGGCGGCCGCGGCCACTATGTGGAAAGGGCTATGAGGAGAGGGGACACTGGCTTGTTTCCAGCCAAGGAATGTTTTTCTTTTTGGACTGTTGGGCCTTTTGCATCAGTCCTGGCCTCTTTTGCATTTGTCCACTACCTGACTCTCTACTCTGTCCTGAGAGAGGGGCCTGGAGAACAGCTCTCCAGATCAGCGGTACTTCCTGCAGAGGAAGCTTGGTGTTTGTGTATCTAAACTTTGACCTCTGGTGCATGCAGCCATTAATAAGGGGTTTCAGGAGGCTGGAGAGGGGGCATGGGTCCTGGCCCGATGCTCTCCACCTCTACTGTGCAAATGACTACAGGATGGGAGGGGTTCGGGGAGCCAGACAGAAAGACAATGGACGGGTGGGTGACAGCTTGCTAGGGCGGAGGGGAGAGGAAAAGGGTACCGTGCAAACAAAGGACTGGAAGAGGGAAATCTGGATTGAAACAAAGCCAGCCGGGAACAAAGGCTGAGAAGAGACACAGGAGACAAGGCATCGGAAATAGAGTGGGCAAGAAAAGCTTCCAGAATGTTCTCTGCTCATCCGACGGTTAAGCTAAGCACATAGCAAGACCCCAAGTCTTGCTCTGGACCCCCAGCGCAGAGCTGGTACCCATGGGCTCCCAGGAACCTCAGGGCAGACTGCTGGGCATTATCCTCGCAGAGCATCTTCGATTTCATTGGCCGGTGGGCGACAGTAAGGGCCACGCCCACCCATCTTTGATAGCAGAGGCCGAAGCCTTGAGAGTCTCTTGGCTTCCCTAAGTGCTTGAGCCTCTCCAGGCTCCTCCCACAGAAAAAGTGGGTCCCAGAGGAACAGCCTACAGCCGCCTCAGCAAACACCTAGTGCAACCTGTCTCTCATTTGCATATTAGCAGCCTTAATTCGGAGGAAATATGCAAATGTATGCAAAATGAAATTCATCTCTTAATGACACGAGGCGATTAAACAATTTTTATGCTTAAATATTCTGTTTAATGAAATCAAACAGACCTGCGTGCGTGACATCTCCTCCACAGCACAGAGAAATTAGTGTTGGAGTGTGGACCGCGGCGGCGGCACCCTCTGTGAGCCCCAGATCTGTTGTGCCTTTTTGGTGAGAAGAAAGAGGGGGAAAGGCATGTTTTTGATCACCAAAAATAACTGAAAATTAGATTACTGAAAACTGCTAAAAGTTAGATGTGCTCTGCCTTTGTTTTGGTTCCCTAGAGGCACCACTATCCCCAAGTGCCACAAAAAGGCCTTTGGGACCAGGGCTCTACAGGCAGGGGAGAGAGGGGGGTTCCCAGTCACAGCCCCTGGGACCAGGAAATGGAGCCAAGCGCTCTCTCTGTGTGTGCTTCAGTCCCTGGGGCTCTGGCAGTGCCCTTTTCTAGAACTTTCTTGTTTTGCTCATCTGTATAGAGCAGGTTCTTACTTGGCCACTGCAAGATAATGGGAAGCTGGTTTATTCTTAGCTCCGCAGGGTAAAAATATTTTTGATCTGTACCTGGCAGGCAGGCGGGGAGAGGAGGAAGGGAGAGAGACTGAGGAGGGGAGAAAGAGGATAAAGAAGGGGAAAGAAACCAGGGAGCGCACAGGAGGGAGAAGAGGGTGGAGGTGCAATCTGCCTCAGCTTTGCCAGACCTGTGCTCCCTGTGTGACAGCATCAGGAAGTTGAGGCTTCACACAAGCGAGGAGCCTTGTAGGCAGACATTGGGCTTGGGGGAGTCCAAATTCCATGAGATCACCACACAGGTGTGTGTGTGTGTGTGTGTGTGTGTGTGTGTGTGTGTGTGTGTGTGCTAAAGCTGGAACAATCAAACCTGGAGCCCACGCTGCGCAGATGCGTACGGATCAGCTCCCACTTACCTGAGAGATTCTAAGACATCTGGCCAAACCAGCAGGAGTTCCAAGAGGAACACACCCAGGATCCTGGGACGTCTGTGTGGGGACCAGTCTTTGTCAGAAAGGGTTCATATCCATCTATGTCAGGGTGGTCTGCATCTTTCCCAGGACGCATGGTAAATACTCACATAGCTGGTCTGCTTGACAAGGTATTAGGCTCCGGAATGCTACAAAAACTGTTCATCCTTCTGACTTTACATTTGGAAGTAAGGTCTCCCCCCAAATGCCTAGGAATGCTTCCTCAAATTCCTGGGGGCCTCTTGACCTAACCAAGGCAGATATTGGACCAGGAGATGCTCAGTTTGAGGGGGTGGGGCCAGGGAATGGGGCAAGGGTGGGCCTAGGGGGGGAGGGGGGCAGGGAATGGGGCAAGGGTGGGGCCTAGGCCCGGGGGGGGGGGGGGGGAGGGGCAGGGGCAGGGGCAGGGGCAGGGGCAGGGGCAGGGGCAGAGGCAGGCATTGGGGAAGGAAGGCACGGGAGATGGTGCCCAGTACCTCAGGCTCTGAGATGGCATGGGACCGGAAGACCTTAGATTTTCTCTGGATGGTGACCTCAGCAGATGGCCCTGAGGGATGAGCTTTCAATTCTGATAGTTTAAAACTTCAGCCCCCAACAGACATGATCTGAGACGATAATACAGGTCGTGATGGCTGTGTACTCTGTTGTGACTGTACTCTGTATGCACCCACCTAGCCCACATGGTATAGCCATGGGCAAAGGCACTCAGGAGCTTCAAGCTATATACTCCTTCATTGTCAAGGCTAACTAGGGCTCACATGGGCCTACAGGAACCACAGCCATGCTGACCTTGCACCAGCCTCCTCCTATGGCCTCAGAGACTCAGGGCACTGATTTTCATGGTGGAGACAGGAATCAACAGGTAGTTCAAGGTCACATAGCCACTGTTCAGCTGTAAAAATAGGCATCCAGGTATGGTAACTTTGGGCTAGCATGTGACCACCACCTCAAGTCCCCAAAGCAATATCCATGGCTCCTTGGTGTTACATAGCATCTCAGACTTCTGGCTGATGAATTTTGAGACAAGAATCTCTAATATTTTTTTCTCTAAACTTCTTTAGACATAAGAAGACATGTTTGTCGTTGATACTTCATGTATACAGGATTTTATGGAGACCCTATCAGCTTTGTGTTTCAGGTGATAGCCAAATAAGAGGGCACATCACATTACCATCCTTCCAGAGACCACAGCACTGGGATGGAGACCTTTGACTGAATGTTATTGAGCTGCCAGCCTGATTCGCTCTGGACTGGCACCTTAGACTGGTAGCCGCCGCTCCAGTAATGGAGAAGCCATGGGGTGCTTAGACTCCATGTGTCTGTCCATTCACTCACTCAGCACTGCCTGTGGCAAGCTCTAGCAGAAGCACATGGATGGAGAACAGCAGTTGCCACAAGCCTGAGAGCTGAGAGGAGGGGACACGGTGGGTAGCTAGCTCAGAACAATAAACGTAACCGGCACAAATCCAGTGCTGCAGCTGAGGGCTTCCTACATGTACCAGAGCTAGCTATACAAATGCAGCTGGGATTCATGGGGCAGGGAAGGATGGATCCAAGAGAACAGGACCCAGAATAAGGTGTGGGGGTGTGTGAGGGGGCACAGGGCTACCGTGCTCAACAGGGACTGGGCAGAAGCCCAGAGGAGCTGTGAGAGCGTAGATGGATGTCCGAAAGCTAAGTCCAGAGGCAGAGAGGTCTGCATGCTCAGTTGCCCTCTGCTCCTGAGTATCCATGAACTCCTCCACCCCCTTCTCGCCCCGAGAGGGCTTTCCATGTGCAGGGTTCGGCCCACAGCTCTCGGTTTTGAAGATGAGTTAGAAGGTGTTGTGAGCATCGTGGAGTTTGCAGAGTGTTCTATTATGAACACACTGGTCATGTGTGACTAAGTGGCTCTGATTCTGGAGGAAAGAAGAAGGAGGAGATAGGAACAGAGAGAAGAACTGTCCCTTGCTTAGCGACCTAATCTATTTGATTTTGTAGAGACCAGAAACAAGGACCAAGACCAAGACCAAGACCAAGACCATGACCAAGACCATGACCATGACCAAGACCATGACAATGACCAAGACCGAGACCATGACCATGACCATGACCAAGACCATGACCATGACCAAGACCAAGACCAAGACCATGACCAAGACCAAGACCAAGACCAAGACTGTAACCTTTCCAAGAGACTGGCTGGTTTAGCCACCAAGCACAGTGCTTCTGCATACTCTCTCTCTCTCTCTCTCTCTCTCTCTCTCTCTCTCTCTCTCTCCCCCTCCCTCCCTAATTTTCTTACACAATTGGAAAGCATTGATTTTTATTACAAAAACAAACAAATGAACAGTTTTTCCAAAGCCAATGTCAACCGTCATCTCACAGAGACACTTCTTCCTGAGCACCCAGCATCTGCTAGAGTAGGGCAGTGAGGGACCCACAGCCTATGGCTGGCCAGTACCCGAGCTGGACATCCATCTCTCTCTGGCCTGAGCATTCAGCGCCTGCTATGATTGGGCCCCTTGACCCTATAAAGTGATCACATAGTTGGGGTGAATCACCACAGCCACCCCGTGCTCCCACACTTTCCTTCACCCCACCTCCCCTTCTTCCAGGGCTTTAGTGACTTCTCATTGCTTAAGGCCCTGTTTCCTATGGAAGCCTGTGAGAATCTGTCAATAGAACCCCAGCCCCAAGCCCCCTCCACCCATACCACACTAAGGCCACTTCTCTGGCTGAGAGCACATAACTTCTCCAGGCCTGGGCAGTGTGACAGATTAAGCCCCAGGCCCTGCTCCTCTTGGTCCTGTGGGCTTAATGACTCGTGCAGACCTCATTTGCACCCCAGCCCTGGAGGAGTTCACATGCTCTCCTGTCCTCCTATTTATCCTCCTCCCCCCATGAAATCCCAGAAACTTGGGAAAGCCCAACAGGCAACAGGTGCTTACTCTACAGTCCATGATTAATCTGGCATCCTTGGTGGACCCCCATGAGCTGGCCATCAGCGCAATGACCTGCAGCTGTGCAGGTTACTGGACTCCAGGCCCCTTGGCTCAGAGAAGAGGGAGGTCAGAGGAAGAATGGAATCAGAGCATCCTTCAGACTGGAGCCAGCTGGGCCTTGCAGCCAGGTATCCTGACTTCCAGCAGTCAGCCCTAGATGGACTCTGTCCCCTCTGGCTTCTCTTAAGCCTTTGGTCCAACTCTGGATTCATCATGCCACAGTTCCCTGTCCCTACACACTGTTCTAGCTACAGCCCATCTTTTTCACTTTCAGCAAATTCAGAACAGCTTCAGGACCTTTGCACAGCTGTTCCGTTTGCTGGGGAACAAGCATTTCTCCGCGGATCTCTGCTTAGCTGGCTCCTGGATATTGGGGATTTCTCTGAACCTCTCAGAAAGTCCTTCTCCAAAAAAAAAACAGCCCGTGTGTCGGAAAGACCCTAGGGGGTCCCCAGCAATTCTCTCCTAGTGTGACCACCTTTGTGTAATCTCCCTTTGAGTGGGAGCAGGACCTCTGGCTTGATACTCACCAGTGGCTGTGACAAAGAAGGCTGGGAGCTACTCCTGCAGGAGGCTGATGCTGTGTTCTATGGTGAGGGTCGTTCTGCGTAGGCCCTGGTCAATCAAGAAAGGGCCCTTAAAGCAGGCAGAAGGTCCCTCTAAAGAGGAGAGCGCGGTGTGCTGTTGGTTGCTGCAACAGATTATTCAAACCCGGATACTGAAAAAAAGAGCAGAGTTTATTTAGCCCACAGGTTTGGGTGCCTCCTCCTCCTCCTCTGCCTGTTTTAAGGAGCTGGTGGTAGAGAATGTGTGATAGAGTCACAGCAGGTGGATACATGGTGGTGCCATCAGGCAGGTGGACCCTTGGCAGGTGGCACCTTAGACGTCATTGTGATGGACTCCGACATGCGGGGTAGCATTGTGGTGGGTCCCATGGTGGATGGAGCCTTATCCAGGCACTGAAAGAAAGAGCCTGTGGAGGTGGATTGTGGGGGACGGGGGTGGGGTGGACGGCTCTGGCCTGCTCTTGTAACCATCTACTCTCAGAAGAACTGCATTAACTTCTCCTGAGGTCAGGGTCTCAGTGATACAATCACTGGGACCCCACCGGCCCCCACCCCTTAAAAGCCCAATTACCTCCCAATGTCCCTGCCCTGGGGTTCAAGCTTACAAAACACAAATGCTTTCAAGACTCAAACACCTCCCAAAGCCAAGCCCCAGGGTGGGGGTGGGGGGGTGGGGGTGGGGGTGGGGTGGGGAGGTAGTAACTTCCCTTAAAGCTCAATGCAAGGTAGTGAGGCACTCCTGAGACCTCAGGGCTTTCTCTCGTGGATGCACAACAAAGAACCTCCATCCAATGCCCATGAGGAGCTGAACTCTGCTGACCAGATCACGTTAACACGCTTGGTGGCCAATGCCTGCCCCATCCTCAGTTGAGCCTCTGGATTAAAACAGAGCACAGCCTACACTAATGCAGGTCTGGGAGCCCTTGTGATACTAGGCTGGGCTCTTGACCATAGACTCAGCCCCAGGGTGGATGCCTTATGTCCTTACCACAAATGGCTAAGTCTCCTGGGTGCCTTACAGTAGTCCTGGTCCCCTCTTCTGGTTCCCATCTCTTCCAGTCCTGGGGGTCCCTGCTTGCTCTGAAAGGGTAGGAGGTCACAGGTATGACCTGGCCTCTTCTCTATTTCCCCCTCAAAGACCTAGGATTACAGACTGGCAGGATTTATCTGACTTGAGGAGTCTGGCATTCCTGCAGGTAGCAGGTGCACAGTAGGTGTCTTTAAATGAACAAGTGACCCTGTGAAAATGTGATCCTAGACAGTTAAAAAAATCATCTCATGTTCAACAAAAATGTAAAAACAAAACAAAAAAACCCTGCAGAGCAGAATCATGTTGGTGGGGGTGGTTAGGGGAAGCTTGGGAAGTCCTACAGAGTTCTATCCCCAAAGGGTCTGGCTACTCTGCTCTAAAAAGTAGTAGAATCACGGGAGATGGAAGTCCCAAAGCATATGACAAAGCGGCATGAACTTCCCGGGGTGTGATACCATGCTAAGGCTGTAATTGGACGTCACCAGGCCAGAAGAGCAATATGACCTTTAACTGGGTCTCTAAGCACCTGCCTCCCAGTTCTGGCTCCTGTCCGGGTCCCTGCACAGCATGCTGCCTGTTTGATGTCACCCGTTTCCTATTTGTCACTTGACAGCAAAGTAAAGTGACTCAATCTGAGGGTCATATTGGACCAGCAGTGTAGAACATGCGTATGGTGACTGCTGCTGACCAGCCGCACTGTGAACAGGGGAGACAGGCTCATGCCCCCATTCAGCTGTGCATAAAATGAAGGTGTTGGGCATGGGCCAGTTGTGTGGTGAACACCGGGCCACAAGGTCTCAGACCAAGGCAAACACCAGATGAGCTGGTGCCAGCCAGCTGTTGTAATTAAGGGGCTGGGCTCCAGCTCTTTGGAAATCAAGCCAATAGGACACCTCTGGTAACCACTTTGTCCATGGTGACTACCATCTACTTCCTGTCTGGACCACGACCACCTAACAGAGCCTCTGTGTTCACCTTCAGCCTTTGTGGGCATAGGAAGCATGGAATTTTTTTTCTCTAAATCTCACCAGATTCCATCATTATCATGTACAAAATCCTCCCTGGAGATTGGCCTGTCACCACAGTCCTTGGGAGACTGAGGCAGGAGGATCCCAACTTCTGACCCTGTCTAGACTACAGAGTGGATTCCTAGGAAGAGAGGGCTAGGCTAGCATCCACAAGGCCTCATGGGGTTCTGTTCTTCCTGGCTTCCATCTCAGAGCAAAATTCAGAGTGCTGTCATTGGCTACAAGCCATCCCTGACCTGCTCACAGCTCCTTGGTGGGTAGCTTCTGAGCCTGGCACAGCTTCTCAGGGACACGCCCACTGCCACTCAGTGTGCAGTCATGTCAAGTGGGACACCCAGAGAGGCCACCCCCTCAGAGGCCACACAGTAGGACACTCAAAGCCAGCCTGCCTCTCCCCTGAGCCTCCTACCCTGTCTGACCCACAGCACGCCAGAGTTACTGGCCTGTGACTCTCCCCAAGTCACCTTGTATGTCAGGCAGCTTTCCATTACTGTAACAAATACCTGAGATAAATCAAATTAAAAAGAGACAAGGTGAATTTTGGCCCAGAGGTTTTCAGTCTGTGGCTGATTGGCTCTGTTGCTTTGGGCCAGTGGTTATGGCGTGAAGGTGCAACAGAGACTCCATCATCTATACCTAGTGTGAGAGATGAGGGTCCTGTTATCACTTTAAGAGCACAGCCCCCCAAGACCTAACCATCTTGCCAGACTCTACCTCTTAAGGGTCCCACCACTGCTCTGTAGCACCAGAATGAGAACACGGCACGCAGCGTCAATAAGTGGGGTTGGGTGGCTGCATGCCATGGATACAGAAGACAGAACATGCTAAGAGCTGGCGGCCCTGGACCATGTCCAGGTCTTTCTATACCAGCCTCCGCTGTTTGGTGATGATTCTGTTCGCTGGTGACCTATGACCTTGATCTGAGTTCTTTGTTTTCATGTTACGCATAAGCATTGGGTAAGGACAGAGCCTTTGGAAGTTCCTCTAGCTTCATGAATCATTGGGCAATGAGCCTGAAACCCTGAAAGCCCTCTGGGATCCACAAGGACTCTGTCCAGACTTCATTGCATACTTTTCCTTTCCAGACCTCATTGCACATTTTCCCTGTGAAATGGACTAAAGAGGCGTCTGTGGAGTTGACCGCCGTGTCTGTCCTGGAGTCCAGGTTGGTAAGCATCACTCAGTAGATGTTGGGTTTGTGTTTGTTGAATGAATGTCTGACCCAAAGGACTCACCCTCTGAGAGCATCTGTTTTCCAGGCTGCGTGCTAGGACACTCAGCAGGGTTGACTAAGAGCTTTCACAAGGAGTGTGTGTGTCCAGTTCACAGCCATGTCCATGTAATTACTGAAGACCTGGGGGCCCAGGAAGCTGAAGCACCAGGTACAGGATCCCACAGCTGGGAGAGATGTGGTTAGTGCCCAGACTTCATCACACCGTGATTCTGGCTTTCAACCAGACTACAGCATGCTGTGGAACATGTGGCAGTACAGGTGTCCCTGGAGTACAGCCTTAGGCAGAGCAGCCCTGACAGACAGCCTCTACCCATAGCCCAGATGGAGGTGGCTATGCGTAGGCTACCATCATTGTCCCTGGGGTAAAGGCCATTTCAGAATTGAACAGCAAGGCACAACGCCAGTTTTATGCTGTTCAAGACCCTGCACAAGAAGAAATTCCTCGTTGGGAAGACTGCCTTCATTTTCATGATGTCAGTAGGTGGATCTTCTTCCAGCCACACCACCAGCTCTTCCTGCAAGTGAGCCCTGAACCAGGCAGCAGGAGCGTATCATGTGACATCCCTGCTGTGATATGCCTGTATTAGAGACATGTCTCTTGCAAGACCCCGAACAAAGCATCTTAGGAAGAAAGGGGTTGTTTGTGATTCAGTCTGATGAAGTTGGGCAGAGAAGGCATGGTGGCAGGAGAGTGAGGAGAAAGGTCACAGGTCACATTGCTTATATAGTCACATGGCAGAGAGAGAAATGCTGGCGCTTTGTTCTGTGTACACCCCAGTGGTATTGCCCACATTGAAGGGGGGTCTCCCATCTCATTTAGTCTTTTCTAATCTAGAAAAGTCATTTACAGGCACACCCAAAAGTTTGCTTCCATGATTATTCTACCCACTACCAGGTTAGCAATCAGAATTACAGAGCCCTGCTCTGACCCCTGCAATCCCCCTACTCTACCTGCTCTCTAGTCTCATAAGCACTTTAGTGAGATCACTCAACAGCTTTGGAATGTCATCCCTACCAGGCACGGCAATAGACACGTGCCAATGAATTCCCCAATAAAACCACTGCCAGATAGATCTGAGATGGGCCGTCTTGTTGAGTCGACCATTGAGGTACCTCAGGTACTACAAAGCACACCTCAGGGTGTGTATGTAAAACATCTCCTAATAGGTGGCCTGAGAGAGATATCTTATGATCCTGAGAATGTGGACAGCAGGCTGGAGCCATGACAGGATAAAAAGGGAAAGGGAGAAATCTTGAGTGCAGGCTTCGGGCTTCCAATCTGCTCCTGGATGCTGTAGGAACAATGGCCTGTTCTTGCTACTGTGAGGTACAGCTGTGTCACAAGCCCAAACATGGAAATGATAAGCTGAGGACAGGGCCCTCCAAAACCCTGACCCGAAGCACACTTGGCCTTCCAGAATAATTTTCCACTGGTCTTGGACTGAAATCTTCTATCCACCAATATATACCTGTATCCATACATTCTTCCACTCATTCATTCACCTGTCCATATACTGACCCATCTACCAAATTATTCACCTTTCCAACTATCCATTTACCCATCTATTTACTCATCTATGCACATACACATGCACGCACGCATGCACGCACACACACACATCCATCCATCCATCCATCCACTGATGTATTTACCCACCCACTTACCCATCCATCTATCCACCCACCCACATAAAATTCTTGTTAAAAGGAATTATTTATTTATTTATTTATTTAATGCATATAACCAAGAGCTTTCACAAGGAGAGTGTGTGGTCAGTTTACAACCATGTTCACATATCTACTGAAGACCTGGGGGCCCAGGAAGCTGAAGCACCAGGTACAGGACCCCACAGCTAGGAAAGATGTGGTTAATACCCAGACTATGAGTACATGTGTACATGAGTACACTGTAACTGTCTTCAGACACATCAGAAGAGGGCATCAGATCCCATTACAGATGGTTGTGAGACACCATGTGGTTGCTAATAATTGAACTCAGGACCTCTGGAAGTGCTCTTAACCACAGAGCCATCTTTCCAGCCCAGCTTGCCCACATATTTATCAGTCCATCCATCCATCCATCCATCCATCCATCCATCCATCCATCCATCCATCCATCCATCCATCTTGCCTGCCCACTTATTTATCAGTCCATCCATTCATCCATCAACCCACCCATCTATTTGCCCACCCACTTATCCATCCATCCATCCATCCATCCACCCATCCACCCACTCCCCCTCTAGCCAATCATATGCTAAACAGTGTGGTGAGGTTTTTCTGAAACTACTTGCTGAGAGACTGACAAGCCCGAGTCTCTGCTGTCATCACCCATTTTGCTCATGTGCTACCCTTTAAGAGGCAACCCTCATGCTAAAGCATCAAGTAACTTGTCTCTCCTTGCCGTTCCTCTCCTCCTGATGTGTTTCCTGAAGCTTTGATGACCTCATCCTCAGCATGTATTCCTTGCTATACCTGGCACCTCCTTCTTCTCACTGCTTCTCCATAGCCCAGAGTGATCCCCGGCACAGAGGGAGTGCTAGATACAAACTAGATGGGATGTGGAAGAGACCCAGAATTGTCAAGGGGAAGAGATGTGTTGTTTTCCCACATGAGATTAGAAAGAATGGCTTGAATGGTGGACTATGTAGATACCTGGATATATTGGATGGATGGATGGATGGATGGATGGATGGATGGATGGATGGATGGACAGGTGGCTGGGTGGGTGGATGGATGCGTAGAAGGCTGGATGGAGGGATGGATGGATGGACAGGTGAATGTATGGGTGGATGGAGGGATGGATGTATGTATAAATGGACAGATGGGTGGGTGGATCGATAGGGGGTGGATGGATGGGTCTGTGGACCACATCCTCCTGTGGACCACATCTCCCTATGGACCACACACTCCTATGGACCTTCCTCTTTGTGGCCAACATCTCCCTTTGGCACACATGCCCTGTGAAGTGCATTCCTTTGTGGACCACATCATTCTGTGAACCCCATTTCTCTGTAGTAAAGTGGAAACGTCTGGTTTCTTTGGAAAGTCAGTTGTGTCAAAGGATGATTTGATGGGCACACAGGTGAAAGGATGTGTTGCTAAAGCAGACACAGGTGAAAGGATGTTTTGTTATAGCAGACATGTGAAAGAACTTGTGATGAAGGCGTGTAAATATGACCCCACAGACAGTGGGAGACCTGCACTGAGCTTTGGCTAGATTTGCTCTGCCTCCCTATTCTTCTCTAACGACTGGCATGTACTGGTTTGCCTTACATTGTGTTGCTGAGCTCCGCTTGTGGTGATGCCAGAGAGAAACTCACCAAAGAACTTCTCGTGAAGGTCCTGTGGCTTCTTGCCACTTCCATGGCCTTGGGCGGGTTGGTGAGCCATGTGGCTTCTTATAGATTGACCTGCCCTTGCTGCTTTGTGTGTGGTGACTGCCAAATGGACTGGACTGCAGCTGCGGAATCCTGTTTGGTGTTTGACATGGAAGCTGAACTGCTGCTATCCTGACAACAAAGATTTGACTTGCCCACTAAGAACTATTTCCAAAAAGGTCTACTTCTCCCATGTCCTGATAACTTTTCTCTTCCACTATCTCTGGTGGGTGGTGAGCTACAAGAGAGGTTAGAGTAAGTTGGAAAAAAGGCATGCTTACACAGTGGGTCACATCCTTCTTTGGACATTCCTTGTAAACATCATCTCCCTGTGGACCACGGTCTCTCGTGGATCACAGCTCCTTATGAACCACATCCTACTGTGGTCCACACCCTCATGGGCTACATCTCCAGTAGACCCCTCCCACTCCCCACCCTATGAACTCTAGGCAAGTTGCTGTTCTTTGTAGAGGTCTAGACCAGATCCTCATGCTTCCTAACCAAGTGCCATGCAGGCCACTGAAAACCTGAAACACATTTCTTCTTTCATTGTCTTTAATCTGGAAGCACGGTTTTGGATCTTCACTGTGAACTCAGTTCCATGGGTTGCCATCTTCTGGATCTCAGACCGCTTGGTTCCTGCAAGCTGCTCGCTGATCCCCTTAAAGAAACACACAGTTACTATGAGCATTCTGATGGGCCACACGTGCCTTTTAGAAGGGAGAATCTGAGGCTCTGGCATGACACGGCTGTGTGATAGTGTGAAGTGGCAACCAGAAGAGCTCAGAGTCCTAGGGAACAGTCTCATTGTCTTTGCCTGAAGGGGCTGTACAGCAGGGGCATAGAAGACACTGAGTGGATTTGCCAGAGAAGGGACCTCTGTGTGGATTTTCAGCTGTGCGCATTGGCCCCAAGGCCTTCTCTACCTTCTGACTCATCTCTGTTCCTTATGCCATGTCCCCTGTGCACCAGCTGTGATGCAAAGTCCTGCTTCCCCCCTAGGTCTTTGAGTCCCCATAGCCACACAGATGTAGCTCCTCTCCTTCCCCTTCTCCCCTTCCTCATTCTTCTCTTTGCTCCCTCTTCTGTTCCGCTTCCTCTTCCTTCTCCTCTTCCTCTTCCTTCTTCTCGTCCTTTTTATTCTCTTCTTCCTCTCCTTCCTTACCCTCCCTCCTCTCTCTCTTCTCTTCCTCTTCCTTCTCCTCTTCCTTCTCCCTCTCCTTCCTGTCCTTCATCCTCTCCCTCCTCCCTTCCTCTTGTTTCTTCTCTTCCTGTTCTCCCTCTTCCTCCCTGTCCCTCTCCAAGATGAGATGTACTCCTTTCTAGGAGTCTTGCTGGTCCTTCTTCACTTTGCTGCTGTGAAGCTGCCACTAATGGGCTGCACACATCACCCCCTTCCTTGGGATGGGGCCTGGGAACACAAATCTTATTTGTGCAGGAATAACTGGCAGAGAGGAAGCCATGCCCTCCAGGCACTGAACTGAGAGGCAGGAGGAAGAGACTGGTTGGAGGAGCCAGGCCAATACAACAGGCTAGGCTGGCAGTGTGCAGAGCCTAGGGCCAGGGTCCTGCCTTAGTGTGAATAGCTGGCCTAAGCATTATTTGTGAACAAGTACCCTGTGATGACCTGTGGTGTGTGTGCTGTGTGTACTTGTGTGTGATATGGTGTGTGTGTGTTTGGTATAGTGTGTGTTGTGTTGTGAATGTGTTCTGTGTTGTGTGTGTTGTATGTATGTGCATGTGCTCTGTGTGTATAGCATGGTGTGTGTGTATGTTTGTGTGTACATGCATGCCTGTGCTTCTGTGTAAGGTGTTTGTGTGTGTGTGGTATGTGTATGTGTGTTATGTGTTGTGTGGTGTGCATGTGTGTGGTATGGTGTGTATTGTGTATGTGTTGTATATTGTGTGTGTTGTGTGTATGTGCCTGTGCTGTGTGTGTATAGTATGGTGTGTGTGTATATTTTTGTGTGTACATGCATGCCTGTGCTTCTGTGTATGTGTATGGTGTTTTTGTGTGTGTGGTAGGTGTGGTATATAGTGCGTGTGATGTGTGGTATGTGTGTGTTTGTGTGTGCATGCATGCATGTTCTATGTAAGTGGTGTGTGTGTGTGTGTGTGTGTGTGTGTGTGTGTGTGTATGTGTGTGTGTGTGTGTGTGTAAAATCTCTGGGTACTTGGGAGTGAAAACTTAGAGCAAGGGGAGCAGGAACTTTTTAAGGTCAAACACAGCAACCCAGAACCCCTCACCTCTGAGGAGAGAGGGTCATGCACTTCATTTAGGATCAAGAACTTTGGAACAAAGAAGCCTGTAATCAGCAGAGGGAAGACACTCTTCTTGGTGTTTTAGAAACAGGCAATGTGTCTGTGTTGGCCCTTGCCATTGTCCCTTTTATGTCCTCAGCAAACATGCCAGCTGCAAGTGGATGGCCCTTTGCAGAGTGGAAAAGTGAGGCTGTGAGGGCAGCAGAGGCCTGCTTAGGTCATGGAGGGTTCAACATCAAAGGGAGGTGCAGGGCTGGAAGGTGGAGTGGAGGAACCTGGGGGGGGGCATCAGTCTCCAGCATGGGTATATTGCTCTCGGCCTCCTCGGTAGCCTGACCCTCAACACTTTGTAGGTGGTGACAATAATGTGGACTTTGGAACCCACCTTCCTTGATATGACTCTGACCAGCACTATGACCTCTGGAAGTTTATTTACCTTCTCTCCTCTTTACTTTCCTTATCTATAAATTAGAAATAATCGTGGTATTTCAGATCCCTCCCCTCTTTCCCCGTGCCAGCCATAATTGGAACCTGAGCAGAAGGCAGGCTTCCTGGAACAAGAACTGGAGCCAACCAGAAGCCATAGCGAGCCATGGAAGGCTGTGGGTAGAAGAGGGCTGAGGTCAGCCAAAGGTTTGAGAGAGGCCACGGAGGGTGGGTTATTCTCACATACATACGTGGGAAGGGACAAGGTCTATCTGGCTGATTAGCAACGCCCCAGTCCTGGGAGAGAAGGGATTCTCCCCACGCCCGGGGCTGTCTGTGGTGAGCAGCCTGGCTTCTAGGCCTCTGTGTCTGCAGTGAGGCGGGATAAGCTAACCTGGAGTAAAGCATTGCTGCTGATCTGGGGGTCCTCAGAAGGCCACTCCTGCAAGGGCTTGGGTGAGCAGGAAGCTGCAAACATTCCTCACCGGCACCTCCCCTACGCCTCACCGGCCAGGAATGCCAGAGAGACCATGCTTATCTCTCCTCTCAGAATCCCAGGAGGCTGCCTCCCATCAGCTATCTGTCCAGACAGGGTCCTAAATCAGGGCTCCTCCCCCTCCAGCCACAGGTGACGCAGAACCTGGACCCCTGCCAACCCAGACACGGAGGAGTCTGAACACAAGCCAGCAGTCTTACAGATCGGTATGGCCAAGGGTGGCTGGGGACTGAACGTGACACATGACGCAGCAGGGGCTGACATGGACTTAACTTGCACAGGCCTGTGTTTGAGTTGATCTCAAACCTGCCTCAGTTCCTTCATCTCTGAAATGGGAGTATTCATAGGCTTCTCTTGGGTGGCGACAGGATCATAGACAGCCCCTGCCTTGGCTGCTCTAGCCAACCTGGCTAGTATAGATAGATCCTCCTCTTCTGCCTCATTAAATGCACACACACTCAAGCTGAAGGGGCTATTTGCTGAGGTGGTGCAGCTGCCCACAGATTTGCCTGGAACCCACGTCTTCCTTCTGCCAACTACCCTAATAGAAGTTCTAACACCTTCCTATGGCTTTTCCTGCTTGGCTAGTACCCATTTATTTTGGGATTTCCTTCTGGGAGAGAGTATGGGTCAAGAGGAACACCCCCCAGTCCCCCCACCCACCCCCGCCCAGTTGTTGAAATATAGCACCAGGTCTTCCCTTCCAGCCTGATTTCACAGCCCCATGGAACACAGTAGTTATAAATAACACGCTATAGAATACGCTAGAAGGTGCTAAGTGTTATGGGAGAGAAGCGGGCAGGGGAGGGGAGGGGAGGGAGGTTGGGTGTCGTGGGGGTGGGATGGGTGCTGAGATCTTTACAGGGCTGCTATATATAGTCTTGATCTCTTCCTGTAGGAGCTTCCAGTTTGACGTCTGTCTGATAATGTGCACCATCCCACTTGCTGAGCCCGTAAGTACGTTCACACGTGCATATGTGTGCATGAGTTTTTAGGATATGTGTGTGCAAACAGTCTGTATAACCCTGAATGTGCAGACCCCCCCTGTGATATAACACTAGAACGGAGACACCCGGCAGTCTCTTGAGCCACTTTCTCCTCAAACTTGCCCAGACACCACTCAGGGCCTCCCAAATTCTGCATCTCCATCTTGAAAAGAACCCATTTACTCTTAGACAGGGAAACTGAGGCTGTGGGAGGCTGTGGGGCTCACACCATGGCACATAGCCTACAGAAAGCTTGGCAGGGGGTGGGTTTCCTATCCTGTAGACACCCAGTGGTTTTTCCAAAGAACCAGGCGGTGGAGACACAGGAATAAGGTTCAGGCCTGAATTTTTCTTCCTGTCCCTACCACCCCAGAGGCCACTTAAGCAGTGCATAACTGCTCTGTGATGAATGGAACTCTCTGGCCAAGCATAAACAGAGGGTCACATGCCAGGCAGGAGTGCCCACGGACTTCCTCCCGTTCTGTGAAATACGTGCCTCGTTTGACTGGGGTTTGTTTTATTAGACCCATGGCAGTGAGGAGCCTGTGTAGCTAAACCTACTCTCCATCACTCCTTTCTCCTGAGAAGCAGAGACCCAGTACCTGAAGAGAAGGAAAGTCTTACTTTCTCTGTCCTTCCTTAGTACAGACCCCCCAGAACTAGATCTTCCTGGCCCAGGGCAGGCTGCACGTCACACACTGCAAGCCACTTGAGGCCTTTGCTCGGAGAAATGGCTTTTGATCCTTACAAGGGGGACGTATCAGTGCAAAACCTGCCGTCTTAAGGCAGTGAGTTTTGCATAGTCCCTTGAAATTGCTTCCTTCTGATTCATTAATCCTGCACCAGACCTCCTGAGGCCACCTTGTGTGGAGGAGATGTGGTAGAATCTTACATTTCGGGACTGGGAGTATTCTGCGCCCATCTGATGTCTTAATCTGAGACTGGGGACTGAGGCCTGCTCTGGGTGAGGTTTGCTTTCACGGAACCTTGTGGCCTTGGGGCTTGGACATTTCTGCCTCATGGCAGTCCCCTCGTGTGTGTGTGTGTGTGTGTGTGTGTGTGTGTGTGTGTGTATGTGTGTGTGTTAATCCTGACTGAGCAAGCTTGTGGAAAGGGAGAACCATGACCTTGAATGCTTCTGGGTGAATTTGAGTAGCAAGAGAAAAATGCAGCTTACATCTTCCAACCTGACCCACGCCATTCTCCTTCAGAAGAGGGTGAGAAGAAAAACTTCGAGGCCAAATTGGACCTATCTTCAAATTTGTCCCCGTGCGGCTCCCAGGTTACCCCACCGACTCTCTTGAGTCAGTGCATACACCAGCACATGCGCAATAGCTCGACTTGTTCCTCCGGGCTCTTGCAGGCTCACAGAGCCCTGCGCCCGTGCCCAGTTCCCCAGCGTGTATACCAAAGAACAGGAGCGTGCTTATTATGACTCTAGACTAGTGTATCTCAAGCTTCCTGACGCTGTGATCCTTTAATGACCTTTAACCATAAAATTACTTTTATTGTTACTTCATAACTGCAACTTTGCTATTGTTTTCTGTGTTTTCTGATGATCTTAAGAAATCCCTACAAAAGGGTCATTTGATCTTCAAAGGGGTCAGGACCCACAGGTTGAGAACCACTGCCCTAGGTTAAGGGACCTTGAAGTTGAATTAGGGGAAGGCAAAACACTATGCAAATGAATGGGTGTGGCTATTGCTTTCTTATCTGTGCTCCTGGGACTGAATGTAGGCTTCCTGTATGAGGCACAGATTACTGAGCTACGGACTGGCTGTAGCCTGGACGGAGGCCTCCTGAGCAACTCAGAGTGAATGTGTTTTCAGAGTTAAGTACCAGGTGGGTATGATGTGTGTGTGTGTGTGTGTGTGTGTGTGTGTGTGTGATGTTTTGAGTTTGGATCTGCAGTGTGTGTGTGTGTGTTTCACTGTTTGGCTGTGCCCATGTGTCAGCCCTGCCTGGAGGATCTCCTTGGCTGTGACACACATTCTGAAGTCTTTTGAAAAGTCTAGTACCTTCTGGGGGCTTTGTCAAGGCTATCTTCCAGACCCTTCAACTCCTTCTCTGCCACCCTTTGGACCTTCGGGATGGATGGGTGAAGAACTTGTGTAGTTAGATGTCATCACCATGAACTATGCCTGGGAAATGTGAGGAGGTGATTTCACCTCTGTGTGCAGGTCACAGAGTGCCCATACACAAGTTAAATTGCTGCGGCATTGACGGGCAGTGCAGTCACACAGGATCCCCGTTTTATCTGAGGGCATGGAACCTGCTGTGTCCTCCTCAAGGCAGTTTCTTCGGGCCACACATTGCCAGATCCACTGTCCAGGGATCAAAGTGGACTTCAAGACGTCCAGAGACTTCCAAGCTCACAGAGAGGTGGGACCTGAGTGTACTGAGTCCAAACACAGGTGTCTGCGTCTCTGTCCTTCTTTCCTTCTTGCTGTCTGTGGGGTCAGGCATTGTGGGTACAGACAGCTTCCTTGGCCAGGGTATGCTGCCCTCAAGCACAGCCCTGCCATTCCTAGGCTGCACAGACACATAGACAAGTAGCAGCATGCTGGAAACCTCATGTCTTCCTCTATTGGTTGCCCTGAGATTATGCCCAAGGCCAGGGTTTTCCCACCAGTGAACAGCTCTAAATCCCAGGGACACGATTGCATTTTGGAGTTTCTCCCCAATGGCCCCAATGGCTCTCCATTGCTGAGTGCCACAGGGAATCCAAGGCTATGAGATACCATTTATCAGAAGGAGCTGGCCTCTGGCCAGTTGTTTCCCGTTTTGTCTACCAGTGAGGGGAAGTGCTCACCCAGATCTCCTCACTTCACAACACTATTTTCTTCTCCAGTTATCTGATCCGTGGCTCTGACTTTATTTCCTCAAGATGTGAGATGCCCTGAAGATCTCTGCTTTTTTTCTTTGAGGCCTGGAAAAACTGAAGCCCCTATTCCAGGCTGAAGCGTTCACACCTTGCCCATCTCTAGTCTCCCACACCACCACCAACTAGATGATCTTCCCAGGACCCTGAAAATCTGGGTAACATATAGGCAATGTAGAGAGGTATGACCCAGAGGGATGAGATTTGGTGATCCAATTCTGGTATGGAGACTCACCTAGAGATGCCAGTGGCCTCTCTGGGCCTTGAGTTCTCTTCTCGGAAGTGTCTGCATTGACTTTCCTCATTCCCAGTAAGGTTTATAAATCACACTGTGGGATATGACCTCTCTGAAGAGAAAGACATGTCTTCAGCTTTAGTGCCCCTGGTTTACACACACACACACACACACACACACACACACACACACACACACACTTCCAACCCCTGACTACCTGGTTAAGTGGCTCCATCAGGTCCCTTTGTCATTGCGTTTAGGCTTCTGAATTGGAAGGTTTTTCGTCCCTTGATGCTTGACAAGCACACCCCCTCCCAGGTGCTATCTTCCTAGGGACTTGCATTCTTCCTAGATGCTGAAGAGGTCTCTGCCCTTCTCCCTCTAACTTTAAAAAGCCACTCAGAAAGCTTTGGAGACTTTCTCCATAACGTGCAGGTGGCTGTCTCTTCTTCTACCACCACCACCTCCTCCTCTCCCTCCTCCTCTCCTCTCTTCTCTCCCTCCTCCTTCTCCTTCTCCTCTTCCACTACCTCTACCTTCTTTCCTTCCTCTTCTCCTTTCTCCCCCCTCCCCTCATCCCTTCTCCCTCCCTACTCTGCTCTCCTCTCCTCCCCTTCTCATCTCCCTCTCCTTCTCCTCCTTCTCTCTCTCCTCTCCTCCCCCTTCCTCCCTTCTCTTCTCCCTTCTCCTCTCCTCCCCCTTCCTCCCTTCTCTTCTCCCTTCTCCTCCCCTCCACTCTCCCCTCCCTTCCTCCCTTCTTCTCTCCTCCTCTTCCTCTTTTTTCTCCTCCTCTTCTCCCCCTCCTTCTCTTTCCAGCCAAATCAGTGGGCTTCAGGTTCAGTGCAAGTTTTATCTGTTTAAAAATCAGATAGATGGGTGTTAAGACACAGCCCAGTCGATAACTTACTAACATGAAGGCTGAAGTTTGGACCCCGAGCACCCACGTGAAAGCCACGAAGAGTAGAGGCTTTTCAATACCCTCAGGGCTCAGGAGGAAGAGACAACATCTTCAGGGCAAGCTGGGCAGTCAGACTGGGCAGGGACTGTTCTAGATTTTTAAAAGCAAGGGTGCAAACTCAAAGCGTCTGGTGACCCAGGCTCGGGTCATTGGCTTGAAGCACAGGTGGAACATAGGGCTCCTGGGAAGATTATGTGTCATGGGACAGTGAAGGTGAGGTGATTTCAGGACAAACTGTTTTTGGGATAACACATAAGGAAGAGTTTAATAGTTTCATGCCGGGAGAGAGAAAGGGGGGAGAGGGAGAGGGAGAGGGAGAGGGAGAGGGAGGGAGATTACAGCATCCCTGGGGCTCATTGGAACCCTAGCATACTTCGGCTGAACTTCAGGGTCTCAAATTTCCACCCTTTGCTTGGTGTGTCAAGGCTGGTCCAAAACTCTCCCACTGTCATGTGACATCTGGGTGACTTTTAGCTGGAGAGCAGACCTCAGCCCCCCGCCCCCCACACACATTTTCTTCACCTGCCATTGAGGGTGGTGTGGGCAAGCATCTACCACACTGCCAGGAATGCCATGGTGAGCTCTGCATTGAGGTGTCCAGACCAAGCCCACAACGGGGGAACCTGAGGAGACAGAGGAAGGGTAGAGAGGCTGGCTCTGTGCTGGACTTTCTCTGGTGCCCCAGCTCTCAGCCCTTCCCTCCCCAGCTCCTTAGCAAGCACCAGGTTAATTAGTTCTTCTGAATTACTGGAATTTCACTAATTCTCCTCAGCCTCTCACAGTTAGGCTGCTGATGGATGATCCCCAACCTCCCAAATGCATGCCCCACTGCCTGTCCCTGCCTCTGTCATGCTGTCTCCTGCTTCTCTTTTCTCTTCATTCTGGGCCAGTCATCACAGCACCTGTGAGGTATGCCCCTCTTCCCATTTCTCCCTCATTCTTAACTCCGCTCTGTCAGTCTGTCAGTCAGTCAGTTTGTCTGTCTGTCTTCCTCTGTCTTGCTCCCTTTGGACACATACGGCCTCACTTCCCCCATATGTTCAATGGCATCTCCTCTGCAGGCTTATGGAGTGAGCTGACTTACTTGGGTACAGGTCTGAACTCTGGCTGTTAGGGGAAAGGGTGTGAGTCTCCTCCACCTCCCTGGGCCTCAGTGCCTTCATTTCCTCCACTGGTGGTGTGAACAGGACCACCCACACCAGACTGTGGGGGTCAGCTGGAAAGATCACTCTTGAGCCTCCGATGGGCTCCTGCAACCCACCTCTGGTTGTTCTGGGCTCCTGCACACCTAGTATCTCACCCCATAACTGCCTGGCCACACTTTCTTCAACCATGGACACTAGCTGTTTGTCATGCTACGCTCGTCTCCTCCTCTGGACATTCAATCTGCGATTTTTCAATCCAGTCCTCATGTCCTTTGCGCCTTTCACTGTGAAGTTAACTTTCCATTCCTTCCCCTTGAGGGGACCTGCTTACAGAAGTGAAGGTGCTGGTGACTCACCAGGCGTCCACAGTGTGCTACTAGGCTCTGGGTAGCCTGTTACACAGTAATTACACTTCACTCTTTCTACACCTTTATTCAAATGTCAGGGTGTCTTGACTTGTAAGATTTTGTCTCCCCCACTATGGGTTAATTCCACAAGGGCCTGCTATACCTATCCCCACAGCCTGTTACAAGGATCAGTGAATATCTCAGGCCAGGTCAGTGTGGCCTCTGGAGGGTCTGTAGCCTGATCTATCTCCCTAGAGGATCAGGATGTCTGCCCAGCCCACTCAGTCCCTGGCTTTCTGCACTGAGTTTTCCCTGCTCAGAGGCTCCTGTTGGTTTATACCTGGCTGCCTGACAGAAGGTTGGTGCTACTGAAGAGGCATCTGGAGGAGGAAGAGCTCTGTGACCATTCTCTGCTAGCATGTAGAATTAAAAACCAACCAACCAACTAAACAAACAAACAAACAAACAAAGCAAAAGAAGAAGAAGAGGAGGAGGAAGAGGAAGAAAAGAAAAGAAAAAGAGAAGAGAAGAGAAGAGAAGAGAAGAGAAGAGAAGAGAAGAGAAGCGAAAGCTTCAATCTATCATAGGGCCAGAAACAGTGCAACTGCACAGTTTTGACAGCTGGGGTGCTGCCAAATGAGTCAGGACAGTTCTGTCTCAACCATCCCCAACCCAGACTTCATCTCTCCACAAACTCCAAACAAGTTGTTTGTTATTTATTTATCTGTGTTTACATTGATTCATTATCCCATTCCTTTAAGTTGTTAATCCAGTTATCTATCTATCTATCTATCTATCTATCTATCTATCTATCATCTATCTATCCATCCATCTATTAATTTATCTATAACTTGTCTATCCACCTATTACCTATCTATCATTTATCTATGTGTTTATCAGTCGATTTTCTATCTATCTATCTATCTATCTATCTATCTATCTATCTATCTATCTCTATCATCTACCTATGTATTTGTCTATCAATCTATCATCTATCAATCTATCAGCCATATATCTATGTATCTATCAATATACCATCTATCTATCTAATCTATCATAATATATCTACATCTATGTGTCTCCCTATCAATCTTTCATCTATCCAATCTATCATCTATCTACCATCTCTTCATCTATTATCTAGCTATCTATGCATTTATCCATCCATCTGTGTCCACTCATCCATCCATCCACTCCAGAACAAGCCAGTCCTGCCTTCTGGTTCCCATGGAATCCTGCTGTGTGTTTTCACATGGTTCACTGTTTCTCTGAACTCCAATTCTCTCAGTATAAGTGTAGCTTGGAAACGCTTCTACACATCAGGGCAGCATGAATGTCTGTTAAAGGCTGGCTGTTACGTTACATCTCTAGACAGATATTGTGAGTCTAAGTCTGAATCAGTAGAGGAAGGGGACCAGGACCCTGCCTTGTACCCACAGAAGATTCTAAAGTTTCTTTCATCAACATAGTGGGTTCCTGGTTTTAGTGACTTGGAAGGTGGTTGGGTACCCGTCCCATGATGGACACATTTATACTGTGCCTTCCCACCGACCCGGGGTTCCCCAGCTAGCTCTGAAGTCACCTTTTTCTACTTACATCCATGGATGGTTCTTAGGGTTCCTTATACTTTGTTCTTCTCCATGTCCCAGCACCGGCACTCTCAGGGATGGGCTAGCACAGGAATATTCAACTAGGCCCCCAAACTGACCCCTCTGATCTAATCCAAACCAGACCAGGAGAGCAAAACCCTTACAGGCAGCACCGCTGTGGCAGAGCCCTTGTATGGAGGTCCAGGCGCTCTGCCTTCCTTGTCTCCGATCATTCTCAGACCTGAGGATGCTCCAGAGATGCCTTGGCTATGCCAAGTCTTTTTGTAAATTGTCTCATTCCTGAGAACCCATCCTTCCTCAAGAGAGGGATTCTGGGGGAGAAAAGCACTGGGAGAGGAGTGAGAGAGGAAAGGGAAGGAAGAGGACTTTTTTATCTGCAGCTTGAGCCTCTCCTTAGGTTTTGTACACTGTTTGAATAAGGTCCACAATTGAAGGTTACTACCCATGCCTCTACTGTGATGCGGGCCTGGCTTGGGAGCCCAGCTCTGGACTGTAACTCAGAGAAACCAGCTTTAAAAGCATGAGTCTAGGATGGGATGCCTCCAGAGTATTGGCTGGAGGGACCCACTGAGGGACCTTCTCTCAGCAGAGGCAGCCTAGAGGGAGAAGAGCAACAAGCCAGAGGCAGAGGCCAGGCTGGGGCTGGAACAGAGAGTCCTGAATCCCATCTCCAGGTGACTCAATGACTGCTCTTGACCTTGGCATTGACCTCAAGACACTTCTGCCAGCCTAGGATGTGTGTAGGAACGTCCCCACACCCAGCTTTGGCTGGCTTCCTTGGGGCCGGGTCACCCGAGGCCAGGCTTGCCTCATCTCAGATGCTTTTCCTTCTCCACACCGCTCTGTCCTGGCTGCTTCTCTTACTGCAAGTCAGCACCCGTCTGCCTCGGACTGGGTCATATTACAACCACAGGGTCCCAACCACAGTGTGCCAGAGCAGGTGGCTCACCTGGGAGCCAGATAGACACTGAAGTGCACACAGCAAGGTCCACGTTCCTGAGTTTCGCACAAAATCATCCAGAGACTTTAGAATCCACCAGGACGCAGGAGTCAAGACAGCTGGTCTAACGTGACTTGATCAGAGAAGCCTAGTCCTGCTCAAGACAGCCAGCCACAGGAAGTGACTGAGCCCAGAGCCTAGGCCAAGAGCCTTGGCAGGCCAGCTCTGCAGCCTGGGGAGTCACTGGGCTCCTCACATTACAGGAGCTGTTGTTATGGTTACTGGTGGTTTTATGGTCTAGCAAGTAGAAACACATGACACCCAGTTCCATTTGAGCGTCAGATCAACAGTGTAAGTCAACCCCTGGCCGTGCTTGGAAGACACTGATCCTAAAGATCATTCTTTGTTTTCTGGATTCTCACGTACCAGGGACCCCAGTGTTTGACCCATCAAACGTGGCCTCATTATTCTTGAAGAAAATCCCTTGAATGGAAGCATCCTCTCCCTCATGATGTGCAGACTACCCAGATGACAAGAACTGGGAGATCGTTTCTCCCAGACTGTGAATGTTAGGTATCCAATATGGATGTCAGCAGTGTCTATGATGTTGATAATAATTAATAACACTTGACACGGATGTTAGCGCTCATTCGCAGAGTGTCTGCTGTGCTCCAGACACACCCTTTGCTCAACTCTGTCACGTCTCCACTCAGGGACCCGGCACATGGTGGCCGCATCCTGTCATCACGAGCTAGGCCATTCACGGGGCTCATTCGAGATAAATGCTACAGAGTGTGTGTCCCCACCCCCAACTGCCACGGTGGGCGCTGTGCTGAGTGGCTTGTGAGGATCATCTCATAAAGTGTCAACTGTTCCGTACACAGAAGTTATTCCTAGGTCATCGTGACGTTTCTATTTTGAAAGTGGGGAAACTGAGTCCCAAGCTTGGGGACATCAATAGTCAGGAAGCTCATATCCACAGAGAGAAGATGGTTTCTGCCCGAGTTCCATACTCCTCTAGGCTTCTCCATCGGCCACTTGGTAAGTTGGATCCAGGCTAGACAAGCTGGGGCCGTGCATGTCCCCAGCTGTGTCTCAGGGACCCCATGTCCCCTGAGAACAGCACTATCACCAAGCCTGTCTCAGATGGGGTTGAGGGTTCCTCTGCACACAATAAAGGGTCTGAGACAAACGCTCTCCAGCGCTGACAGTTGGTGCCCTGGTGAGGAAGCATAGAGGGCAGGGCTCTATCGAGGTTAGAGTATAACTAAGTATACTCAGTAACATATAACTGAGTATGCTTGGTGCTCAGTTCAATATCTCCTTTTTATCCAGGCCTGGATTCTAGCCCAGGGACAGTGGTTTTTCACATTTAGGGTGCATCTCCCACCTTGGTTAACCTAACCTTAGAAACTCTGTCACAGACAAGCCCAGAGGTTTGTCTCCTAGGTGATGCTGGAGCCTGCCCATTCAACAACGTTACCATTCTGGGGCTGGAGAGACGGTTCTAGTGGTTAAGAGCACTGACTGCTCCTCCAAAGGTCCTGAGTTAAAATTCCGGCAACCACATGGTGGCTCACAACCATCTGTAATGAGATCTGATGCTCTCTTCTGGCATGTCTGAAGACAGCTACAGTGTACTTACATATAATAAATAAATAAATAAATAAATAAATAAATAAATCTTAAAAAACAAACAAAAACACCATTGCCATTTTAACTAATGGACAGGGTTCTGTGCCCTCCAGAGCTCTGTGACCGACCCTTAACACATTCCCCAACCCTTTGGCTCCACATCTCTTATCTCTAGAATGGGAGTAATGTCAGTCTATAGGAGTATCTGTAGTCACTGTCAGGGGCAGAGCTACAGAGAAGGATCTGGTACGGGTGGTTTCTTTTCAAGGTGAATTCAGGATGCTAGAATCCAGGGCAGAGAGTGGCAGGAAATAAAGACCTGGTCCCCATGTTCAGGAGCAGCTGACTATGGCAGGCACTGGGAGCTTGCTCCTGCTGGGATCCACAGTGGGCTGTTCTCAGCCAGATGCGTGGCCCCAGATGGTCACTCCCTCTTCTCCTGTCTCCTTCTGAAATGATACCCCACAGATTGGGTGTGTCTGACCCTGAGAGCCGAAGGGAGACCTGTACAAAGAGGGTAGACAGAGGTGGATCTCAGAAGTCAAGTCAGCACAGATACAACCCCAATCACAGCCACACACATCTCTTGGAAATCCCCCTCAAGTTGAAAAACACCCTTCTACTAAAACATGAACAGTGACCATAGCTATATCTTGGCATCTTCAGTAATAAATGGGTGGCAACCCAGGATGAAAACCTAGGAGCTTGATCTCACTCAGAAGCTTCAAGGCCAGTGCTATCGTGTGATGCCCAACTGCCCAGAGAAGGCCCCCACCCCATCTCCCTGTGCTCCAAGGAGGACCTAGGGAAGCTCTCTGGGTTCTAAGGGAAGCCTGAACCCTGCAGAGACAGTGTGTCCACAAAGCATCCCCAGAGCTTCTGTGACAGATTAGCCCTGGATTCTCTGATTTAATATCATTCTACACTGAGGAGGAATGTGGAGCGAGAGGCCCGTGTGTGTGTGTGTGTGTGTGTGTGTGTGTGTGTGTGTGTGTGTGTGTACCATCCAGGCTAAATGGCTGAGCCAACAGTGTATCTATCACCCACGAGGGAAGAGGCAGAAATGCCATAGAGGGAATTGCCTTTGAGGGAACCTCCCAGTGTCTGGGGCTTTATCTGACTTGTCTCTCGTGTCCCTAACTTAACCACTAAATGGTGCCTGTAATTCTTCTCGGGTCCTATTTTTAAGACAAGGAAAGCAAAGACTCAGAGAAAAACAACAACTTGCCCAGGGCCACATAACAAGGAACCGGCAAAGTCCGAGTGAAGGACAGAGTCCATGGTAGTACTAAGAGAGAGGCTACCAGCTCTCTACAGCATGCTGCTTGGCCTTGATACTCATGGGGTATCGGAGCCTTGCTGAGGTCACTTTGTGGCCTACTGTCCTTTTCCCCTGGCCTCAGGATCCATGTGGCTTCAGTGGAGTACCTGGACTTGGTGCCTTCATCTGTAAGGCAAAGGCACACAGAGACCTTGTTTACCGGCACCTGTTGAAAGAGGGTGAGGTAGGGTTAGGGTTAGGGTTAGGGATAAGGGTAGTGTTGGGGTTATGGCTAGGGTTAGGGGGTCACGTTGGGACTGATCTGCAGGAGGCAGAAAGGATAAGGCTTCTAGAGACATCCAGTAAGTCAGACATGAGCAGCCAGGTAAGCTGTCTATAGCACCCCATGTTTTCCTCTCCAGCCGTCTCAGGCCTTAGTAGGGCCTGCCAAATGCAAGCACCCGGGTTCTATCCTCAACATGACAAAACCATAGTAATTATAAAGCCCACCCTCTTAGTGATATCATTCCTCTACAGCTGCTTAGTGGAAATTCCCAGGAAGTGTCCTTCCTGGAGCTCCTATGTGTGTCGTGCAGTGAGCCAGCCATTGCTGGTACAGTCCTTTTTGGAGTTAGCCAATCATAGCTGGTACATGCAGCCTGGTAGCCTAGAAAGTTAAGTAGGCAGAGGCAGGAGAGACAGGGCTCTGTCTTCCAGAGCCCATGGGCCCTCTACCTCAAGGCCCCTTCTGACCCATGTGGAATGGAGCTGAAGGCATACAGTGGATTTATATCTCCCACATGTCCATCTTGCTCCTCACCTTAAACACACTATGGCTGTGTCTGTGACAGCCTATCTCTAGAACACTCCATGGGGTAGTCACTTGTCCCCATACAGGGATTTGAACCCATGCCCTCAGCATGCTTGTTAAGAACAGCAACACTACCTGAAGATCAGTCCGTTTTCTGTTTCTGATTTTGTTTTTTAACTTTTGCTTTTGGACAGAGGTTGACTGAGTTGCCCAGGCTGGATTTGAACTCACTCTGTAGCTCGGGGAGGGTTGGTTGAGCTCAATCCTCCTGCCTCAGCTTCTTGAGTAACTGAGAATTTGGGCCTATAGCATCAGCTCAGTGAGAAAAGAGAGAGAGGAAGGGGGAGAGATGGGGGCAGCAAGGACGAAGAGAGAAAGGAGCGGGGAACAGGGAGCGGCTTCCTCTGGCTGCTGGAATGAGTTACCTCATAGCCAGTTTTCTGGGTCAGGGATGGGGGTACTTGAAGCTCTCATGCAAGGCTTTTGGCAGCGGAGCCAATTGGGTTCCTAAAGTTTATTATTTTAGCAAACCCATCTTGGATGTGTCCAGAGTCAGCAGGAGGCTCTGCAGCGCTCTCCAAGAAAGTGCACGGCTGCTTGGGTTCTTATTTCAGTCGGCCCAGGGAGGGGTTCTGTTTTGCTCAGCTTGTGTTTCTGGAAAAGCTGGCCCTTGGGAGAAGCCTGGGTGTGGATGGAGAAGCTGGCCCTTGGGAGAAGCCTGGGTGTGGATGGAGAAGCTGGCCCTTGGGAGAAGCCTGGGTGTGGATGGGGAGCTTGGTGGGTCTGGGGAGGATGGGATGGGGGTGCCTGCCAGACCTGGGTCTCCATCCTGTGTCTGTTCTTGTATGGGGGACCCCAGAAGGAAGTCAGGATGAAGATCATGTTGTGCTGGGGTCCTTATGCCTCATTCCTGAGCAACATTATCTCCTGGTCTCCAGAGCCTGAGGGTGACAGGAACCGGTGTTGATGGCTCTCTGTGATTGGCTATCACCTGGATGTTGCTGGCCCACTTATTTCCTTGGTATCCCTCACTCAGATAAAGAGGCTTGAAAGCTTATTCATGTCCTGTCCCTTGCCCTTCCTTCCAACGTTGCCCCTGGCCACTCTCTCCTTTCCAGGCTCTCAAAGAAGCCCCCACCTGCAGCCCAGGCCCCTCCTTCGTGTCTGAGAGCCTTCGGGACTTTAGCTCTCTCTGTCTCATCATCTGGGTATCCTAAATAGTACGTTCCCTGACCTCCTGCGTGAGTCAGAGACTCCACAGTGAATTCTTGTTTCTGTTCCCCATTCCTCTGGCAGGACTGCACTAGGAGGTCTGTGTCCCTCGTTGACCCCAAAGCCACCTCCTTGTTCCTTGTGGTACCCAACAGGGCACAAGGATAACTTCCCCAGGGAAGGTTACAGATGTGTGTCTCTCAGCCAAGGGCAGAGCCCAGGACAACAGACAGACAAACAGATGGACGGACGGGAGGCTCCTGCTTCTTGTCACAGTCAAGTGCATTGTCTCTCTCTGAGCCTGCCATCTTCAGTATTTGGTAGCCACCCTTCAGATGACGGAAATTCCATTCTGGCCTCTTTCCAGGCACGTTCAGAATCTCTGGGGTTGAGACTTTTCCAAAAACTCCTGCAGGATCCTGGTGGAAGCACTCTCCTCTCTCTACGTCAGCTTTCTGGGGGACCCACGGTTCCTTCCAGCCCAGAGCGGAATCACTGTCTGCACACCACAAGCCCAGGTTGGTTTCAAATGTCTCTGACTTTGGAGTCTCGAGCCCCGGACTTAGTTTTATGGGCTTTGGCTGTTGAGGGCAGCGGACGACTCCATCCATCAACCGGGGACTGCTCTAACACTAATGGTGAATTTATAGAAGTGGTTAAACAAAGTGTTGACAATGCGGACGGTGTGTTTCTGATTAACACACGATTCCGAGCGAAGCTGCCATCCGAGGGGGGAGTCAGTAAAACACAGCAGTGAATTCCCAGGCCCTGGAGACTCCGACTAGACTGGATCACCAGAGGTTGCGCAAGGAGATCATGAGTCTGAGGCTGCCGTGGGGACTCTCGTACAAACCCAGAGCCACTTTTCCATTTTTTTTTTCTTGAGAGATTACATCTGAGTTCTCTCTTCCAGCCTTAAGCATTTCCATTAGGAAATTCTGTCAGCTCCTGTGGTGTTCCCTCCAAACCCTGTCCTCAGTCCGACCCCTCTCCCAAGGTGACCTGAAACACGGTGAAGTACTTACCTGCTTTCTGGGTGCGGATGGCTTTCTTAAATCATCTCTAGTCAGTAAGAGAACGGGTGGGGCCGTTTGCATTTTTAAAAGGCTCTTCTTCTAAATAGCATGGCTCTCACTGGAAGTTGCAGTATGATCCAGAGTGCTCCCTTGCTTCTATGCTCCCCCTTACCCCAGCTCCCTCTTACCCGAGTGCCCCTTACCCCAGTGCCTTCTTGGCCCAGTGCCCCACACAACCACATTCAATTCCATAGCCACAGCATATTGTTGGAGCACAGTACATTGCCTTTCTGACATGCCGGGCCCCTTCGGCAGGATTTTACTTTATTTTCTTAAACAGCCTATAACATTTTTATCACACATTAAGATTATCAACTGCTACTATCTGTGAAGGGAGAATCTCCCATTATTACACCAGAAGTCACTGGGTTCACCTCCCCCATTCCTGGTGATGATTACTATGACACAAGGTTGAACAATGTGTAAGCCTCAATACTGGCCTCCTGTTACTAGCTTTTCCAGACAAAGTCCTGATATGTAGCCCAGGTTGGCCTCAAACTCCTGATCTTCCTGCTTCAGCCTCCCGAACACTGAGGTCACAGGTGTGTGCCACCACACCAGTCTCCATCCACCTTCGTTTCTTCCACATCATCCCTTTTGGTCAGTAAATAGTATTCCAGTGTATGGATATACCACAGTCTGTCCATTCACTGGTTGAAGAACACCAGCTGTAGACAACACTGCTGAGATTCGTATGCACGAGGTGCTAATGAACACTCATGGACATGTGAGCATCTACAGTTAACAGACAAGGTTATCAGAGACAGAAGAGATGACAGTCAGACCATCAAGTAACGTGGACCCAGCTGAACTGAGAATTGAACATGGGTACAAACTCTAGAGTCCATGTCGGCCCAATTATGTCTATGATGGAAAATCTTGTAGCTAAAAAAAAAAACCATTAAAACCTCTTGAGCCTGAGCAGGAGATGGAGTTTTAGTGAGATCTGCTGTCCAATTGAGAGTGTGTCATGTGTCTAGAGGGACTAGACGATACACATGAGCCAGAAAACCCACAGTGGAGACTGGGCCCGCCTCAGCGAGCCTTCCGTAGTATAGCCTGCGCTTGCCTGACACTCCCATGCCTGTCTGATGGTGTGCTGTCTCCCCCCTCAGTCTTTCTCATGGTCTCCTCCATGGAGAACGTCACTCTGCTCTGCCCACCACGTTCTTGTCCCTTAGCAGGCATCTCCTCACCAGGCATTTTATTTTAGTATGTCCCCAGCATGTGCCCCCTTCTGAAATATCTCCCCTGGCATTGGCCCAGCCTCCTTGGCAGAAGCCTCTTGGAGGGATATGGGATGGCTGGACATGCACACTTACCTTCTTCATGGCTCCTGATACTCTATCCTCTGCCGAGGCAATGGGGATCCAAGACCCCAGAGTCAGTCAGTGACCCACATCAGCTACCTTCTCCCCACCATGACGTGGGGCCAGAGAGCAAGAGCTGCACAGAGGTCAGATATGTACCAGCTTTAACTGCCAGGCTGTTTCCCTCCGCACCCCACCCCCACCCCGGCCCCACCTGTAACCCAGCTCCCCGGGGCCTGCAGCTCATTCTGCACTTCATTTCCGCCCTCCCTGGCCTCCTGAGCCACCATAAAACTCAATCTCCTCTTGTTTTCAGTTCAATTAAGGGACTGTAATTCCACCCAGAGGGGCACACACTGAACGTGTGAGCAATAGTCAGGCTGGGCTGGAGGGAGGGGTGGGAGATCACCCCAGGGGGTTCCAAGGGAGGGAGAGGAAAGAGTCTCTGTGGAAGCCAGTGCCTACTCCTAACCACGATGGCACCCACTCCTGGGCCAAGAGAAAGCTCCCTTATCTCAGTTTCCCCATTTTTAATCGTGAACCTTGATCCACCACTCTCCATTCACCCAGTCTCCATCACTGTTGTTTAAAAGCTATCTTAGTTCCAAGCCAGTCAAGGCTGCACAGTGAGACCTTGTCTCAAAAAAGACTAATTTAACGATGGATTAAAACTCCACCACCTATGGCCCCAGCCAGGAAGGCTGCCTGCAGGAATTTCTCCTCTGGAATGTTTATGCAGGTGTTCAAAGATGTCCTGTTAAGGATGTCCACTGTAGGGAAGAGATGGAACCATTGTACTGCAGCCTTGCCTCAAACACCTTTCAGTAGCAAGGCGGAAGAGAGGCAGATGTGAGACTTTGTAACAAGGTTGAAATGCAGCATGTTGGTGAGGCAGAGAGAGTTCAATCTCAGCTACATATGGACCTTAGTGCCAGCATGGGCTCCGGTGGGATCATGTCTCAAGAGTCTCATATTAGCAACAATAGTAACGAATAGTGACAGAGACAGGTCTACCCCGACCGACCTGAGTGGATGCTATTCTTAAAGGCAGGCCTCCATGGGACCCTTGAGGGATGGGCTCCAGGACCCCTAGACCTCCACCCCATCCTAGACATCGAGCCCTTTGTATCCAAGAGTGTTCTGTCATTAGCATAGAACATCTACATAGGACACCTGCACATCTTAAATCATCCCTGGGGACAACAGAGGTGACATGAGAATATTGTCTGTTTAGGAATGGGCAAAAAAGAAAGAAAAAAGAAAGGGAGAAAAGAAGCCTGTTTAGTAAAGATGCTCTGTGTTTGTGTGTGTGTGCCCTATGTGTGTGCATGTACATGGGTGTGTGCATATGCATGCCAATGTGTACATGTGTATGTGCATGTGTGGCCATGTATGAGTGTACATGTGCATGCGTGGTCATGTGTATATATGCATGCACATGCATGTGTATGAATGTATGCATGCATGTATGTACATGTCTTGTGTAGATGTGTGTGAATGTGCATGTGCATGCCTGGTGTAGCTGTGTGTACTGTGTACATGTGAGGCCATGAGTGCACAAGTGTGTGCATGTATGCAAGCATCTATGGGGGCATGTGTGTGTATATGTACCCATGTGTGACTGTGTATACATGTGTGTGCATGTATGTGCATATGTATGAGGGTATGGGCATTCGGACATGTGTGTGCACACATAAGTGTGTGCATGTGCACCTGTGTGCACATATGTTTATGTGTTTGTACTCTTGCATGTGTAGGTCAAAGGCAGGTATCATATAGGTCTCTTTGTCCACAGCTCATGGTTCTGGCTAGCCTGACTGGCCATCCAGACCTAGGGCCCTGCTGTCTCCACCTGCAAGCAACCAGATTGCCATGCCTGGTATTGTATGTGGGCTTTGGGGCCCCCTTACTCGAATGACAGGCACTTCATTGACTTCACGGTCTATCTGCTTTCAGATGTCGTGACTTTCTGAGCAGTGTCAATGTGGAATTGGTTCAATCTGCAGAAGAAAATCTGTGACCAGACACTAAGCACATCTAGATGTAAATATGAATTTCTTCAGTCAAGCCAGAGTAGAGCGTTATTATCAAACTCCAAGTCCAGACAGAAACACAAAGAGCCAGAGACCAGAGGGCCATGCTCTGGCACAGGGAAGGGAGCTAGTGAGTTCCCAGGTTTTCAATTTGCATAAATTACTTTTATAATTAAAATGTATCTGCACCCATAATGAGCAATGGTGCCTCCTTACGGCTGAGAATCCGAGTCTTGTGTCAGGTGTCAGAGGATGTTTAGTCCCCACCATCGGTGCTGACTGCTGGTGATGCTGTTACATACGCCTGCAGTCTTTTCCCTGTTCCGCACACAGACTTGTTTACTTATCTAATAATGTATGTGTTATTCTCTAATGCGTATGGATATCTTACCTGACTATATATCTGGTGCTGCAGAGGATGGTAAGAGGAGCCCACACCTCAGGAAATGAAGTCACGGAGGGTTGTAAGGCACCGTGTGGGAGCTGGGAATTGAACGGAGCAAGTCAAGATCAGTCAGTGCTTCTTAGCTGCAAAGCCAGACTTGCAGCCCCCACATGAACACAGGTGGTACTACACTTCCTGAGAATCCCTGCTTTCTGCAACTCCAGGCTGGGCTGCATGACAAAGCTCAGGGTAGGGCTCTAGCCACCTTATCCCCACTAAGTGCAACAGGGGCTTACTCAGGTCCTAGATGTGTCAGGGGCTCCAGAGCGCCACTGGGGATGATTTTCAAAATAGGTGCAAAACAGGAATTGCCATAAGGGTCAAGGTCATGATTACAGACACCAGTTGTGTGGGGTTTTGTGCCTTGGGTTAATACAGTGGTAAACACTGGTCCCCTCAGGACACATCTGGAGGCAGCCAGGGCTCTGATGTCTGTCCTCTCTTTCAAAACTGTTGGTTTCCTCTCTGAGCCTCTGAGTCACTCCAGGGTGGAGAATTAGACCCGTGGTTTTGAACGCAGCCAAAACAAACGGTTGGGCTGGTCCTTGTGGGAAGTGTCATTTCAGCCAGGGTCCACAAAGACACTTTTGACTGAAGGCAGGGAGTCACTCGGCTTGAAGGGACAGGGCTTCCCAGAGGGTCACCCTGCTGGCAGAGAGAATGCGCCGATTGGCTGAGGTCAGGTTCTAGAGGCTCTTTCAAGCTGGAGATATCTGGATGAGCAGATGACAGTCAACAGTGGATGAAAATATTCAAGAAAGAAGTTGCAAGCCTTTGGTTAAGAGGCACCGCCTCACCAAGGCATGGCGGTGTTCACCTGCCAGTCCCAACACAGGGGAGACTGAGGCACTGGCCCAAGAGTTGGGACCCCCTGACTACACAGAAAGGTGATGGTGCCCAAATGTTTTTCAGCCTGCTGTGAGCAGAGATTTTAGGGTAAAGCCTCAGCTCTGGGTGCCCCTCCACTAGGCTTGTCCACACCCCAACTGAAGAGGCAATTTATTTGTCGCTAGCACAGAAGAAGAAGACATAAAGAGCCCATTGATGCAGTAAACCTGCAGTGTGTACTCCAGCTTTAGGTTTAAACCCTGGAAGAGTGGAGCTGGGACCTGAGGCCACAGTTCAGAAGCCCAGGGTATCTTGGACCTGCCCATCCTCCAGTCAGCTCAGGTCTGGGAAGCCCCCCATGGATCTACGTCATGAGGAGGGGACCAACGTGGTTCCTGCAGTTGACCTGCTCTTGCCACCTCCTTTGCTCTGGGGTGGCTTTCCTGCAGGCTTGCCCTGCCAGGGGACTTGAACTCTCTTTTCATGTGAATACTGATGGCACAGTCTGGGCTCCTTGCCTCAGGAGAGTGTTAAATATGGTGACATCTCTTCTTCTTCAGCCTTGAGGGGAGGACCAGAGAAAGTCAATGGGAAGAGTCCAGCAGGGTCTGAGACAAAGCTGAGGGACAGACAGGAGATGAAAGGCACGGTGGCACATGTGGGTCCTGCTTTTTGATACTCTATGACCCAGGTGAGGAGTTAGTGCTATCAGCAAAAGTGGTATTGAAGCACCTTGTTATACACAGATACCTGGTGGTCTCCTGAGAAGGGGAGGGGAAGGGGAAGGGGAAGGGAAAGGAGAAGGAGACAGAGAGGTGACCCAGCTGCAGAGTCAGAAGAGATTTCGGCCATCACTTTCCTCATTTAATTCAACTTCTTCCACCTATTTCCACTTTGTCTACTTTCTGTGGCAACATGGCAGGGCTCTTCCTAGTGAGTGGAAGGCAGGTAGGCAGGCTGAATTCAGCTTCCCTCTGTTTTCTACGCCTCTGATGTGAGGCTGTTTGCCAAGCGTGTTTGGACAGTGTAATGAGGCCCTGAATTTGAGCCACCACATGAGAACAGGACCTGAGATTCAGAGGTTTAAAGACAAAGAAAGAAAAGAATCACAGTCAATGTCTGTCCTCAAAGCGCCTGGGGCAATGGGGACAAAACCACGCATGTAGAGCTTGCTATGTGATCAAGGGCGTGTCCTTCATCATATGATTGTGTGATCATGTGTGTCCTTCCTACTAGATGCACATGAAAACCAAGGTTGAGAGAAATAAAGGGACAGACCTGTCACTCTTCAGAGTGTGTCCCATGTGCCTTGCATATATGTGTTTGTCATGTCCATCATCATGTGATCATGTGATCATGTGTGTCCTTCCTACTAGATACATGTGAAAACCAAGGCTGAGAGAAATAAAGGGACAAACCTGTCACTCTTCAAAGTGTGTACCATGTGCCTTGCATCCATGTGTTTTCCAGATTTGGGGTGCCAGTTTCTGGGTGACTAAAGCCTGCTCTGAACACAAAGGGGACTTGCTGAGCAAGCTTTGGAAACATCGGAGCTCAGCAGTGAGTGACAGCTGTGAATGGGACTGAGCACAAGGGGCTGAGGCTACAGAGTGAGTCCCAGGCAGAGCTGGGACCTGAGTCCCTCCCTCAGCTCTGCCACTGAGGCTGCCAGGCAATAAGTTTTCTAGCGATGCCATGGGAGGCTGCACACCAACCTCTGTGCTTAGCAGCCAGACCCTAGGTCCTAGCGCTCCCCACTCATTTCCTGTGCCGAGCCTCACTCCTTTCCCTTTCGAGGCCAGTCCAAGATTTTGTGAAAACAGCTGGCTTGGACATAGGCATTTGGAAGTTTGGAAGAGATCAGGAAAGCTCCCTCTCCTCCCCTCAGCAAGTCTGCCATCTCCACATTCCTGGGGGATGAGCAACCTGCCTCTCCTTCATGATTGTTGCTCCCCCCTCTCCCACAGGCTGAGAAGATGTTCTCCATGGCAGCTCCTTCCTGCTCCTAAATGCCCACCCCATCTTTCCTCTGCCATCTCAAAGGGATGTTCCCAGCCATGGAAACAGCGGGAAAACAGCTCTGCCTCATAATCTGCCAAGCTCAAAGTAAGCCAGAGAAGGGACTTGACTGGAGTGACAGTGCCTGCCACTTGATAGGGAGACCCCCCCCACATTCAGCTCAGCGCATACCCCAGGGCTGTTATTGGTGATTCTAGTCTCGGTTAGCCTGCCCCTCCCTCTGGTATATTCCTGCAGCCTTACAGGTACCACCTCAAGGAAGAGCAGCAATCTCAGGGGCACCCACCCTGGAGGACAGGCAGGTACCCTAAAGTCAGAGAGCTTGGTCCTCCCAGTTAGAGCTGAAGTGGAACCCTGACTCCTTCCCTCCTCAGAGCTGGAGCCACCTGGAAGCTGAGAACGCAGGGTTCCACTCGCTCCTCGGAGGCCACCAGAGTTTGGCACAGAGCCCAGCACCCTTCTGAACTCAAAGCCTGACTGGGAGAAAAGATAGCTCCCAGGCTGGTTCTTATTGGTCCAGACTGAGCTGCACACATGTCTCCTAGGAAAATGTGGCTCTTACAGACCAGACTTGGGTCAGCTGGGGCCTCTGCAGCTGGGCAGGCATCAACCAAGCTGACCCTGAGGAAAAGCAGGAGTCCTCTGAGGATTCAGGTGGCAAGGAGAGAGCATGTGTCCGTTGGTTTTGTGAAGATGGGGCTAAAATGGCTAGAGCCCCTGAGGGAGAGGGATTGGCTTTGGCTCAGGGTTCCCAGGTCTCCGCTGGAGTCCTGGCTTCATGTCAACTCTGAGTCCCTGGTGAGACATGGCCTGCTGGAGAAGACAAGCAGGATGCAGAGTGAGGAAGACATGAGGTTCAGGCTTAGCCTCTGAAGGCACACCTCCTGTGACCAGCTTACTCCATCCAGACCCTGATTTCCAGGTCTTCTAGATCTTTCCAAACCAGTGCTATTATATGGGAACAGGTGTTCAGCAAGTGGACCCATGGGGGACAGTTTCTTCTTGAGCCAAGGTTCACGCTCAACCTTCACAAAGCTCCCATTTATAAAAAGAAAAACAACATCAAAAAAGTTGCATTTGCCTGACCAAAGTGCCAGTGTGTGTGTGTGTGTGTGTGTGTGTGTGTGTGTGTGTGTGTGCATGTATATGTGCATGTGTGTTTGTATGTAAATGTGCATGTCTCAATGTGTGTGTAGTATATATGCATGTATGTATGTGAGTGCATGTATATGTGCATGTGTCTATGTGTGTGTGTCTATGTGTGTGTGTCTATGTGCGTGTGTCTATGTGTGTGCATGTATATATGCATGTGTGTGTCTATGTGTGTGCATGTATATATGCATGTGTGTATGTATGTATATGTGTATGTGTCTCAATGTGTATAAGTGTATGTGAGTATGTATGCATGTCCATGTGTCTATGTGTGTGTATGTGTGTACATGTGCATGTGTGTGGGTACGTGTTTACATGCTCAAGAGTGTGGTGGCCTGATTACAACCTCAGGTGTCATTTCTCAACCACTGTCTACCACTATTTTCAGATAGTGTTTCTCTCTTACCTTGCTGCTTCAGCAAGGATGACTGCCCAGCAAGTTCCAGGGATCCACGCGTCCCTACCTGCCCCATGCTGGGATCACAAGTGCATACTATGACAGCTGGCTTTGTATGTGGGCTCTGGGTGCAGATCAGACTCAGGTCCTAGTGCTTTCTTGGCAAACACTTCCACGGACATGTCATTTTCCTGCCCAGGTGTTAGATTGTCCTTGGATGTCTTAGTTAGGGTTTCACTGCTGTAAGCAGAAGCCATGACCAAGGCAAGTCTTATAAGAACAGCATTTAATTGGAGCTGGCTTACAGGTTCAGAGGCTCAGTCCATTATCATCAAGGTGGGATCATGACAGCATCCAGGCAGGCATGGTGCAGGAGGAACTGAGAGTTCTACACCTTCATCTGAAAGCTACTAGGAAACTGACTTCCAGCCAGCTAGGATGAGGGTCTTATAGCCCACACCCACAGTGACACACCTACTCTGACAAGGCCACACCTACTCCAACAAGGTCATACCTTCTAATAGTGCCACTTCTTTGGTCAAGCATATACAAACCATCACATTGGGGTACCTCATGGTTGGCCCCAGAAGCAGAGAGATTCAGAAACTGGTTAGGAAAGATCCTGGACTGATATCAGCATGTCTAGTGGGCCGTCAACAGACATTTTGTTTCCCTCTGTGCTGGGGATGGAACTTTTGAATTCTGCACATAAGGCAAGCATTCCTCCACTGGGCCCCACTCACAGCTCAGTCAACTTATTTATACATGAGGCTGGAGCTCAGGAAAGTGCTGTCTGTGGTCTAACCATGGTCTGCCAATAATGTTTGATTATAATGTAGCTACATATAATCTAGACAGAGAATCTTCCCTGAGGGACCTTCTTGATCCGTGGCAGCTTCCATCTTCCTGGAGCTTCAATAGTAATGGAAGACTCTATGGCCCCACAGCCTATGCCAAGCTCAGCTCTTGGCAGAAAAAGTCCACTGATCTCCATGGGAAAGAGAACACAGTGTAGAGCCCAGCTGTGTCCTGTCCTCCCTGTGCTTTAGGGGCTGAAAGGTGGAGCCGTGTGATCTTGGTTTTTATTTTTCTGTTGCTATCATGTAATACTATCACCAAGGCAAGTTATCGAAGGAAGGGTCTATCCTATGCTATGATTCCTGTAGGATGGAGTCTACATGGCCAGGGACAACATGGCATCAAGTGTCAGGCATAGCAGTAGGAACCAGAAGCCAAGAACTCACAAGCTGAACCTCAAACAGGAAGCATAGAGAGCAAACAGGAAGTTGGTGAGGGTCTTATCTTCAAAGATCTCCTCACTATAGGACTTCTGCCAGAGAGGACAGACCATCAAAACCTTCCTCTAACTTCGGACCAAGTGTGCGAATTCCTCTGACTACGGAAGGCATTTCATTCGAATCACAAGACATCTTGCATCCCCTCCCCTAGGTTGGCTGTGTGTCTCAGGAACCCTCCTGAGATACACTTGGGAGGTGACTTATTTCAAGCTCCATTAGAGCAGAGGGGTCAGGGCAGGAAAGGGATGACAGCCATCAGAAAAGACATCATGAACAAGTGACCTAACAGGTTACCCAAGCTCATTCCCTCAGGGGTGGAAGGAATATGAACAGTATGATTCTGGGGGGGGGTGGCACCCACACCCAGATCTGGCTGCTCCCAGGGTGACATAACTCTATGACACTCACACCCATCACCATGTGTGGTGGCACCAGCAACAAGCCAGGAAAAGCCAGGGACCTAGGTGAGCTCTCAGCCCCCACTCAGGACACTGCATCTGGAAGCAGCTCTGCCTTGAGGCTTCAAATGGAAGGGGGTCATCTACATCCTAAACTCCTGATAAGCAGTGTGGCTTGGAGGCCCGGATCCCACAGTATGTATGGGAGGCCTGGATTCTAAGTTAGTAGGTAAGGGAGGAATCCACAGGAAGCCAGAGGATGAAAGCCAATCCCTGTGTCCCTGGGGAAGTGTGTAACATTTTATGTCCACATAAGGGACCTAGTAGAAGACTGAGATTCAGGGTCCCTGTGTGCTATGTGCTGTGTGCTGTGCTGTATGCTGTGTGCTCCCTCTACCTAGCCTATCTCCAGTTATGCTGACTTCAGGAAGCCAATGACATGCTGCTGCCCCTATGACCACAGGCTTGAGAGTCACTACTGGTGCTGAAGGACCCAGGGCAGAGTTGGTTGGGCACCAGCTGCTGCTCGATGTCAGCCATGGAAGGTCCTGCCTGGGCACAGGATTGCCAAAGGGCACCACAAGGAAGACTCACAGAATTTTTTTTTTTTTTTGAAACAAGGTCTCACTATGTAGCCCTGGCTGCCCTGGAACTTATTCACAGACCAGGTTGGCTTAGAACTCACAGAGATTGCCTGCCTTTGCCTCCCAAGCGCTGGGACAGAAGGCGTACAGCACCACACCCGGATAATTCTTCTCTTTTTAGTTTCTACATTCTTAATAAACCAAGTTGCTCGAAGCCCAGTGTGTGGCTATTGAAGATCACTCTCTAGATGTAGAAATATCATCCACCGCAGGTCACGGTTGCAATGTCCGCTTCGGCTCCAAGCTGTGCCCCTCCCAGAAATGCACAGGCTATCTCTGTGGCTTATGTTTTTGTGAATCGATACAATCTCCATCCCTAGGTCCCAGTCACTTGGCTGGGATGCACTCTGAAATGTCAGCTGACCATTCCCTGCAGAAGGCCTCAGCTAGTATGAACTCTGGCATTCTGATCAGCAGCCCAGATCCTGTTCTGTCCTCCCTCCATGGTGTCTGCTCCAGCCCAAATGGGGACGAAGGACATAGTGTCACCCTCAGAGAGGGAAGGAGTCGGGAACAGTGCACTCTACCAGAGAATCACACACATGTTCTCAAATGGACAATCTGGATTTAAAACATCAGCCACACGCCTCCCCCCGGCCCACCCTTCCTGCACCATTTCCACCTCAAGCTAACTGTGTAAACCGACCTTTCCTTCTCTGGCAGGCACTGTTAAAGGGTCATTTTAAATAGAAGTGAATGGGGACCCTTCTGTGATTAAGGAATAGACACACCCTGGAGATGTTACTAGATGCACTGGCACATGTGGGGTGGTTGGAGGGCATGAACAAGTCCAGGTTGGAAGGAGGATTTAGATGACACACCCACAGCCTGCCAGCCATGCTGGAAGGACACCAAACTGATCGATAACTCCAGGGACCTGATCAATCATGTTTCTCTGATATGATCTCTCTGCAGCTGTGCAGAGATCCTGAGTCTGTCAGGTCCTTCCTAAAGAGCTATGAGGCAAAGCAGGCATGGAGTACCTTCCCTAACAGCTCGAAGACATCTGCTTTAGTCCATTCCAGAAGGGAAGAAAGGGCTGTGTGCATCACCTGAGTCTCAGCTTCTTCATCTGCAAATGGGAGTAGCGAAGGCTCTGGACTGGCAGGGACACAAGGACAATTTATGTGGCCAGAAACCAGGGCTGTGGTGTTTCTGGAGTTGGCATGGCCCTCGATTCTGGTCTAGCTCACTCAGGCTCTACTTACAAGGGCAGATTTCCCTCGTGCCAAGTTTGTCACAGTGGAAAGTCAGAGAATGGGTTTCCAATGCATTTTTCTAAAATGGTGAAAATAGACAGAGCCACCAAGATGAGGAAACTGAGCCCACCCTGTCCCTCTGGGGATATGAAGGAAGCAAAGGAGCCTGGGAGGAGTTGATGGCACTGGCATGCACACCTGCCCTCATGCATGCATACACATGCATGTGCACACACACACACACACACACACACACACACACGTGCACATGCATAGCTTAAACATGCGCACACACACCTGTGCATGCGTATACACACACACACACACACACACACACACACACACACACACACACACCTGTACATGCCCCAGCTTCTGTCTTTACAATCTGCCAACTTCCTGCAAAACGTGGCAGATGCTGAAACCCTTCAGAAGGGTCAGTCTTTTAAAATGGCCTGAGACTGGCCAGGAAGAGGGAGAGGGAGAGAGGGCAGATCTCTCTCCTGACTTGTAGCCTCCCTGGCTCCACAGTGCCCCCACCCCACCCCCATCCAGCGTCCCCTTTTCCCTCACTCCAAGCCAGCAGCTCCCTTCTGTGACTTGTCCTGCAAGAATCAGGGGTTCTGAAACTCATGAGCTGAAGTCTTCCCCATTCCCTTCAGTATGGAGATCTTGACCCTCAGATACCATCTCCCATCTCTTTGGCCTAATTATTTCTCTGTAAAACATGACCAGCTCCTGCTTCCTGGGAATGCATTTCCCATGCAAACATTTGGCAATTAAGTGAGGTTTCCTTTACTGAGCACTTTGTAATGACTCTAAACCAAAGAGCAGCGGATTAAGAGTCCTGCTTGTGCTGGTGACTTGAAAGCACAATCAAACCTCAAGGGCTCACAGTGAGCCCACACAGGGGGGCACACAGTGAGTCCATGCAAGGGGGTGCACAGTGAGTCTGCGCAGGTGGGAGGCACACAGAGAGCCCACACAGGGGGTCTGTGGGATTGAATTTCATTCACTCATCAACCAACCGGTGGCGTGGCACATTTCCAGAAGTCAGAGGACACAGTGAATAATGTCACCAGCAGTAGCTGTGCCAGGCATTGTTCTCAGAAGTGAGGTGAAGACCACAGCAGGCAGAAGGACAGTGGTCATTTTTTAAAGCTAGCTCCAGCAGATACCAGCATCCTGCTGCCTAAAACAGTCACATCGTCACTGTCATTATCATCACAACCATCATCACCACCATCATCACCATTGTCACCACCATCATCACAATCATCACCACCATCACCACCATCATCACCACCATCACCACCATCATCACCACCATCATCACCATCATCACCACCATCATCACCATCATCACCTTCATTACCACCATCACCACCATCATCACCATCATCACCACCATCACCACATCATCACCATCATCACCACCATCACCACCTTCATTACCACCATCACCACCATCATCATCACCATCATCACCACCGTCACCACCTTCATCACCATCATCACCACTTTCACCACCATCACCACCATCACCACATCATTACCATCATCATCACCATCATCACCACCATCACCACCTTCATCACCATCACCACCACCATTATCACAGCACTAAACCTTTGCCTTCTGTCCCTTCCTGCTTTGGAACTTTGCCTGGTTTCTGCCACAGCCGGGGTCTTCAGAATCAGCCTGGTTTTTTTGTTTGTTTATTTGTTTTGCCATTTATTGTATCCTCCATATTGGGTGGCTCCCCCTTTCTGATGTATACAATGGACAGTGTATTCTAGATTGCCTCTGAACCCTCCCGCCTGAAGCTCTGGGATCACTGGAGCTCAGAGAAAGTCCATTGTTTTTGAGGTCCGTGTCGCTGTGTGGTGGAATCAGAGCCCAGCCTTGCAGAGTGTCAGGCTAACATGGGGGAGTCTCAGCTCTCACCGCCTCCATAAGCTGTGTAACTTCACCAAGTGGATTCATTCATTAGGCTTCTCACCTTGCAAACGGAAAGCCCCTTCTCTGTGACAACAGTGATTGAATCGGCACTGGGGAGCAGCTGTGAGCTTGCTGAGTGGAGATGAGGCTCCTGGTGATGCCAAGGAGAATTCTGCAGATGGTCTTAAAGTTGAACCAGCAAAGGACTGGCCCCACAGGCTCCAGGAGTCAGTATGAGCCCCATGCATGAATGCACACATCTCTAGGTGACCAACAGCCGTGGAGTGAGATAGCCCAGGCTAGCCTTCCCCTGTTCCAGTTACCAGTAGCCACTATAATAGAGGCTCAGGGAAGGCTGATTCAAGAAGCCTGGCTCCTACAGAGTAGATGGCCTTCTGGGGCACCCTGCCATTCGGTCAGTAGATTAAGTTGCATCTGGTCAAACCAAGGTGTCATCAATCTAACAAGCCAAGTCTCCAGCATGCGTTGCAGCAAAGGCAGGGAGGAAAATGAGCTTGGGCAGCTCGGAGATGCTTTGGCCACGAACACATCCATCCCCTGTCAGGCCTAGCTTTCTCACCTCTGTGCTGGGCCCTTCACCCTGCCACTGGCAGTACCATAGCAAAAGACTGAGAGTTCCCTTGTAGGGTAAGCTTGCCAGACAGCCAGCCCAGGATGAGAGTGACAAACCAGTGGGAGAAGCTATGCATGCCTTCAGCAGGTCACTGTGAGAACCAATAGGTCCCCACTTGATGATGACATCTATCCATAGGGTCCCCTCACAGACTTGGACTGAGAGGAGGGTGGGCCAGAGTGTGTTGTCCTGAATTTCCGAGCTGCAGACTCTGGTCCTGCCCCCGTTCTTCCCCAGTTTAAACCTATAAACCTGGAGTGGGGACCCCAGAAGGGACTATGCCTATGGGGCTCTATGTGCCCTTTCTCTGCATGAGCCCTAAGCAAATTGTCTCTTTACTTGGGGCGAGGACTAGCCTAGTAGCAGGGGCAGCCAGAGTCTAGACTTTGCCCTAAAACACAGGTTTTTATCCCTATAGCCATGGTTTCTTGAGGAAGATGGGACCTGGATGTCTTGGGTCTCTAATCCTGTGGCATTGTGGGGCAATAGCCATGGCCACCAACTTACCAATGGCCCTAGCTCTGGGGACAGAGCCCCCCTCAAAGGATGCTCAAGGGGTTGTTCTAAACGTCCCCAGCAAAGGTCCAAACTGCCATCTCCGGGTGTACCAGATAGAATCTAAGCCTCAGAAGGAGTCATGTGGCCACACAGAAAACTCCAGACCCTTCTCCTAAAAGAGCTGCAGGATTCTCCCCAAAAGCCCCAGGGATATGCTCATACAAGCTCATGCCAAACAGCCAAAAGCACATATACTTAACGTGCCTGAGGAGTTGCTTCCAGGCAGCTGGTGGGGCTGCCGCCTGCCCGCTCGCGCCTGCCGCCTCACACCTTATGACTCTGCTGCAGCTCACATGATGATGGAGGGAGATAGCTCCCTCCTGCACAGCTGCCAGGAGCTGGGCCTGCCAACTGTGCCCGGTGCAGCTACCGCTCGAGTCATCCCCAACTTCCCTCCTGATGGCTTGCTCTGGAAAGCCTGGCTTTTCTTCTCTAGTCTTTCTCCTTCCCAATGGTGTGGCTGGATTTCAGAGAAACCGGTGATATAGATACAACATCCAGGATGGACACGGCCGGAAGGGGGTGGCTGCAAAGATACCTACATTGCCCATTCTTGTTTGTTATCTTTCCTTTTACCAGGATGCAATTTGATCACATAACTGGATACATGCAGAGAATGTCTTGGCTTATGAGCACAGACTGGAGACATTCGCTCACACGTGAATAGTCTGGAGTCCATGCTTTTCTGTGTGACCTACCTGGAATCAGCAGTGTGTCAGATAGGGGTTTACAATGCCTGGAGCTTCCGCATGGCCCCGGCTTTCTCTAGAGTACTGGTGGACTTGAACTTTCAGCAAAGACACTTAAATCAGGACCATATACACATAGTAGGTCAGCACTCTGTGCTCACCCTATATTCTCAGGCCTTTAGGTATGTTTGTTTGATTGATGATTGATTGATTGATTGATTGGATGACTGTTTTAATTTTTTGAGACAGGATCTTTGTAAGTATCCCAGGCTAGCTTTGATTGAACTTGTGACCTTCTTACATTAGCCTTTTGAGTACTGAGATACAGGCATGTACCATCACTCCCAGAAAAATATAACACTCTGCTTCTCATGTTTGAAGCGCTGGGTGAGGACTTTGTGTGTGCTAGACTTAGTCTTGCAGCTCCTGCTTCTCTAAACGTGCTTGATTGATCCATGGGCCTTGCAGGTGATTCCACAGCTATACCAGGCTAGGTCATTCAGCATTTACACATCCTTTCAAACCCTTCCCCAGACTTCAGCTCACCAACTTGTCTCTCATCCCCCTAGCTGGAGGCCACATCCCCAGGCATGGCAAGTTCATGGTCAGTGAGGTGAACTTTAGAAAGAGAAGGACCTAGGGCCTCTGCAGTGAGGTAGCCTGGGTACCTACCACCTGTTGGGGCAGCCACAGGCAGCACATGAATGAAGGGGTCACGTGATATAGCTATGTTCACTGTCAGCTTGACAGGGCTTGAAACCACTTGGGAGACACATCTCTGTCCATGTGTGTGTGTGTGTGTGTGTGTGTGTGTGTGTGTGTGTGTGTGTGTGTAGGGGGGGCATTTTCAGAGAAGTTTAACTGAGCAGGAAAGATCTGCTGGAGGTGGGCAGCACCATACTTTTCGCGCCAGTCCTGGGCTGCATGAAAAGGAGACTGGGCTGAGTACCAGTTTCCATATCTCTCTGGGTGACCAGCTGCCTTATGCCCCCTCTGGCATGTTTTTTCCCACCGTGATGGGCTGTATGTTCAGTATGTGCCCAAGGTAACCCTTTACTTCTGTCAGATCATGAACGAAATCCCTGACATGGGCCATGCAAGATGCAAGCAGAGATCGGACTTGGGCAATGGCTTGTGACTCCTGTGACGGTGGCTTATCTCCTATCTCCATGTCAGAATACACTAACTGCCCATCACACGGTTTTTTACAACGTTCCTTACCAGCTAGCACCAACAGTGGCCACTCTACTAGCCAGCCATCGACTTGACAGAATAAGATGCCTGCAGGTATAACCAAGCACACAGCACCTAGCACGTGAGAAGTGCTCACCCACTGTGCACCACACAAAAGCCTGAAGAACTCTAGTCAGCTCCATTCAGAGACATGGACTCTGAGGCCCAGAGAGGGAAAGACACATTAGAGTCACATGCTGTGAATATGAGCTAGACCTTAGCTCCACCCAATGGCAGTAATAAATACTATGTTAACTGAGCAATTACTGCCTGCTAAAGAGAGCACATACAGGGTCCCACTCCCTTCTGACTTAATGCCAGTGTGCTTCGATGCCAAGCTGCCACATACCTGTGGCCAGGATGGGGGATTTCCCACTGTTCCCCTAACAGACTGTGACTGCCAATGAGCAGGACTGTGTCACCTATGGCAGAGAGACACAGTGGAGGCTGCAGGGGACACGGAGACAATCCTGCACCCTGCTACGGGACTGGCACTGGTCCTTCATCAGCTAGAACCTCAACCCAGATCTGAAAATCAGCTTCAAAAGATGATACATTGTAAGAAAGTTAAAGGAGCCAGTAGCTCTTGCACCATGGTAACAAACAACATAGCTCCATCCGATAAATTCCAGGATTCCTTGTCCTGTCCGGCCATTTTTCCATATAGAAGGCAGTGCAGAGAGAGAGACCAGCTGTGGGGGCCACCAGAGGGACAGCCAAGGGGGAAATGCCTCCAGCTAGGGGAGGTCACTCCAGCTCTGATAACTCCTCTCTTAGTTGTGGGGCATCCACACACAGGGCTAGTCAGCGGGTCTCAGGCAGGCCAGCTGTCCCCGGTGGGTGTTTCTCTAAGTGGTTGTCCACAGGATGTTTGATTACTGGCCAAGATTGTGGGCCCCAGGGTGCCCCATTAAGCAGGCCCAAGAGGAAACAGATCCTGCAGACCCATGCTCCTGACTGCTGGCCTGGCTTCTGGTCCCTCCTCACAGCCACCGTGGACCCCACTTGTTGCTGGTGGCCTGTTGGTAGGATTTAAAGACAGGATAATATTTACACAGCCAAGGCCTCCTGAGGCATCCTAAACACCGTAAAAAGGATTTTCAGGGCTTAATGAGCGTTAGTGAGCCCAGCAGGATAATGCGGCACTGGTGGCTTTAATCTGATCTGGCCCCTTCTGCACAGTGGGCGCTGAGACCAGAGCAGCTTGGAGCCAGGGCCCAGGCTGTTGCCTTGTGGTGTTTGCCTCTCCTCTTATCTCCTTGGAACTCTGTGGTATTATCCATGCTGTGTAGCCACAAACTGCCGGCATAAGCTACAGAAGGCACCATTGAACCAGTCAGTACCTAGGGGGTTTGCTGATGGGGGAGGGGGGAGGACACAGAATTGCTTCAGCTCCTCTCTAAAGCAGAATAGAATAAATAGAACAAGCTCCTTAGAAATAATAATAGCAATAGTAATAGTTATAATAATCATCATAATAATAATTATTATGATTATTATTACTATTGACAAAATCTCTTCCCCATCCCAGGAGACATCAACAGTGAGATCAGCCTCACCCTAGCTCCTGAGCTAAGCAGTGGTATCTATAAACCTCATGATACATACTCATGTGTGTGCACACACATGTGTGCCGGTGCACACACATGTGCTCATGCAACACACGTATGTGCACATGCACACACATGTGTGCACACACATACACACTGAGTGTTGACTGGCTTGGTTTTGTGCACAATTTGTGCAGGTGACCAGAGCTGCCCTGACTTCATGAGTGTGCTCTCTTGTCCTGTCCAGAAGACATGTTTTCACTCTCTTCTCTCTTATGTCTCTTACAGTCTTCCCATCCCACCTCCACAACTGTCCCAGAGCCTGGGTCACAGAGGTGGGAGGGAAGGATAAAGACATTTTAAAGCAGATATGTCTGCTGTATTCCCTCTCAGCTGGGCTCACAAAGCCTGCAGATGGATTGGAGAATATGCAGCTCAATCATGAGTGCAGCTTTCTCTCAAATGCTGAGACCAGGAGCCCCAGCTTCTCCCAGCCACAGGAATCACAGTGGGTAATACTCAGTCCTGTAGTTTGTCTAGAACCTTTTCTAAGAGGAACCTCCCAGGGTTTGAAAGCTGCGGCGCTGACTTTCACTTAGCACACAGAGCTGGCCTCTCTCTGTGTAATGGAGGATTCCTTCCTGTTAGTGACTACAGGATGGGGCCCAGCTGGAGCTGCTGGGAAGGAAACTTTGGGAGCAGCTGCTTCTATGGTGTGTTGAAGTCTCTGCAGAGACAGATGCTGAGGAATTCTGTTACACGGCCCCAGCCCTTTCCTAAGCTGGCTCTGGCATTTTCCATTCCACCAGCAGGGACTTTCAATGGCTCCCTCTCTTCGTCAGCCTTTGGTATCTTCTTATTTGTAGCCATGTGAGTGTGTACTGGTGGCCTACAGACAGAGAGACATGTGGCAGCTTCTGCTGTTATTAATGCATGGGCAATTCTTCCCCATCTCACAAGATGCCTGAACTAGAATATCCATTTGGCACATGGAAGTGCTTGGATATGTAAGGGAGATTGTGCAACAGTATGTGGAGGGAAAACTTATGGTCAACCCAGATACTCAGCATCCTAGCAAGGGACAGCTCACTCTGAGAATAGCCATCAACCTAGAATCCATTCAGTGCAAGTACTGAGGAATTTTCTCCAATTCACTGTTTAGGTAATCCAGTTGTCTATCCACCTATTCATCCATTTATCCATCCATCCATCCATCCATCCATCCATCCATCATCCATCCATCCATGCATCCATATATCCATGCATCCATACATCCATCCACTCATCCACCCACCTATTAACCCATTCATGCATCCACCCTTCCTCTACTCGATCCTCCTTCCTTTTATTCAGCCTATAGACTCTTACCTTGCTGACCCCTTACCTTGCTCTGCAGAGACATAGATGGATAGTAACATGATCCTGGACTCAATGAGTTCCCCTATCTTTAACAGAAACTTATTTCATCTCCCTGCTTTGGACTTTATCATTCTTGTGTTGCGCCTGAAGTGTCTTTTCTTATTATTTCCCAGTCTTGATCATTACAGCAGAAACACAGGTTTTGATACCCCTTCATTTCTAAATACTGATGTTTTCCTTGGGCAAGTTTTGCTGTGCATTTCCAGTGAGATGGCTCAGATACCACATACTTACCTGATAGGCTAAGGAGCACCCCAAATGTTATGTGGGATGCCTATCCAGGGTTAGGCTGGAAAAATTCCAAAGTGGATATTTGGAACCAGAGGGGATTTTGTTCAGCGAGTCAATACCTTAAAAGTCACCAATGGAGGCCGGGTGTTGTGGTGCACGCCTTTAATCCCAGCACTCGGGAGGCAGAGGCAGGCGGATTTATGAGTTCGAGGCCAGCCTGGTCTACAAAGTGAGTTCCAGGACACCAGGGCTATACAGAGAAACCCTGTCTCGAAAAAACCAAAAAAAAAAAAAAAAAGCCACCAATGATTGAAGAAATATGTCCAGGCTCCAGGAACAATTATACACAGAATGCAAGCACTTGCACAGGCACTTCCAGAATCATGGCAAATGCAGGACATTCCATGTTTCCCAGGAATTGGGATGATAATGTGTTTCCTTGCTGTGGGAGGCATATTGAGTTTATGCCGCTTTGCTGACAGCAGTGGTCATACATCTCATAGGTGGTCTTCTACTATCTTCCCAAATCTCCTTCTCGTGCCTTTCATTGGCTGGAAGAATGTTGAGTCCAGAACTCTAGCTGCAAGAGAGTCCAGTAAGGCTATGGTTGGCTCTCCAGCCTCTTCATGATAGGGAAGATGGAATGGAGTGAGGCCTTCAGAGGGTCCAGCCAAATCAGGAAATGCAGAGCTAAATCCATACTCCGTACCTTCTGGCCTAGTAGCCTTCAGAAGTGACCTAAACATTGTCCTTCAGTATTGCTCCAATTCGGCATTTCATGGGGTACATGAAGAGAAGGACTGGATGTTGCATGAGTCATTGAGAATCAGGGTCTGACTACCTCAGATGAAGCCACAAGGCAATAATTGTTAGTGCTTTAGGGGAGATTATATCTCCTTTCCATCCCACCAACAACGAGAACAGCAAAAATGTAAGGGTATCAGTAACAATGTCACACAAGGTATTAATATATCATGTCCAGAGCAAGGAATCCTGGGAGAGTAGAAGTTGCATGCAGAAATCTTGAATTGTCAAAGTGAGAGAAATTTCTGGATACAATGAAAAAGAATAGCAACTTTACAGGTAGGGGAAGTCAGATACACCCAATGATCTAGCCTGTGTCACCTTCAGGTGAGGGACAGAGGGAAGATCTAGTTACACCTAATGATAAATAGATTTTAGCATTGACGTCTTAGTTAGGGTCTCTATTCTTGCACAAAACATTATGACCAAGAAGCAAGTTGGGAAGGAAAGGATTTATTCAGCTTAAACTTTCACATTGCTGTTCATCATTAAAGGAAGTCAGGACTGAAATTCAAGCAGGTCAGGAAGCAGGAGCTGATGCAGAGGCCATGAAGAAATGTTACTTACTGGCTTGTTTCCCCTGGCTTGCTCAGCTTGCTTTCTTATAGAACCCAAGACTACCAGCCTAGGGATGGTACCTCCCACAGTGGGCCCTCCCACCCTTGATCACTAATTGAGGAAATGCCTTACTGTCGGATCTCATGGCAGCACTTCCTTAAGGGAGGTTCATTTCTCTGTGATAACTCCAGCTTGTGTCAAGTTGATACACAAAACCAGCTAGTACAATTGCTTTTGTCAGAAATCCAGGTCCCTCTACTTGGGACCCGTAGAGAAGGTGAAAGAGGCAGGTGTGTAAGAGAGGAGCATGGGGTCTCCAGCGAGCGTCGGGGGAAACAGAATCACCTTTTCTTTTTTTTTTTTTTTTAAAGATTTATTTTATTTATTATATGTGAGTACACTGTAGCTGTCTTCAGACACTCCAGAAGAGGGAGCCAGATCTTGTTACAGATGGTTGTGAGCCACCATGTGGTTGCTGGGATTTGAACTTATCACCTTCGGAAGAGCAGTCGGGTGCTCTTACCCGCTGAGCCATCTCACCAGCCCCATGAATCACCTTTTCATTTAAAAAGTAACTGGGTTAGTGGGGAGAGAGGAAAAGTTAGACTCTGGGGTTCCCAAGTGATCACCTAAGTGTCTCTCTTGAGCCAGATTACCATGAAAGTCATCTCTCTTCTGGTAGAATCTTGTGCATGTTGCTTCCTAATGTTGCTATAAATTACCTGAGACATCAACTTATAAAGAGAGATGGCACCCGGGGCTCTCAGTGGCTGCTGCCCAGGGCCAGAGAGGGAGCAGCATGTCCAGGTGAGATCATATGATGGGGCAAACTGTTTATCTCATGGTGGCCAGGACACAGTGAGACAGAGTGGAAGGAGCTGGTCCTAATATCTTCCTCAGGGACACATCACAATGATCTCACTTCCTCCCACTAAGGCCCACCTCTTAAAGGTCTGCCACTTCGAATGGCACAACAGACTAGCTACCGAGGCTACCCAGGCCTTTACGGGGACATAGCAGACTACAGGAGGCTTCTTCGAGATAGGGGAAGCCACCGCTCCTGTTCTCTGAGTACAAAGAGCCAGGTCAATGATGAATGTTCAGTACCCTGCTCCTGTCTGTGAGCTACAACTCCCCTGCCCTAAACTCAGTGGGATTGATGAGTTCAGACCCAGAAAAAATATTGGGATGAAGGAGAGACGTGAGTGTGTGGGTACTGGGAGAGATATTTCCTTTGGGAGTCTGTGTCTCTGTTTTCCGGCCAGTGAAATGGCAACCTGATAGCTTTTGTAAGTTGATGGTCTGTCCATCAGTTGCATTGGCCCATGGGATGGTGGTAGAGGGTCTCTCTCACTGGGCAGGAAAAGTCAGCAGGGAAAGCCTTCGTGATCAGTTACTCAAATATCACAGTGATTTCTGGTAGGTCACAAGTCAGGAGTGAGGCCAGTGGAACAGAGTTGAGGTCTTGAACCCTGGTAAAACCTGGTGGTGGTAATTTCCATCTACATGGTATGGAAGGTGTTCCTTCATGTCTCCTGGATCCCTGGGTCCTGTGAAAGTTACCACCCCCACAGGACCCACAGGAGAAGCTCGTGGCTATCAGTCATGTAGACAATGTCCCAAGCTTCGGGCCTTCTGGATAGACTCCTCCTCACAGTCCCACTATAAGAGGGGCTGCTTGGCCCCTCCTTGCTCTCTAAGCTCTCCCTCTTATTCTCTCTCTCTTACTCTCTTCAGCTTTTACTTCCCTTACTCTCTCTCTAAGCTTTTACTTCTCTCTCTCTAAGCTTTCACCTTTCTTACTCTCTAACTCTCTTTCTCTCTTTCCCTTCTCCCTTCTCATCTCTTGGCTATGGGCAGTCTCTCTCTCTCCTTTTATCTTCTCTTTCCCCCTGCCTTTCTACAATAAAGCTCTATCTCTGCTCATCAAGGCCCACTGTGCTTGGGCATGGGATAGGCTTTCTTCTAACGAGCCACTTCTAACTTCCTGCCAGAAGGCCTTCTGGTGCTTCAGCCATGGACTGAACTAAGGACTCTTGCCTGCGTGGGAAACTCTCTCCCTCGGCCGTCTTCCCATATCTCCAGGGCGAGAGTGTCGCCCCGGGGTCCCTATTCTGTTCTCAGCTCCTCTGCCTTATCCAGCGTGGGATGCCAGAGACTGAGAAGCTGGTACCAGGGACTGACCCTTGTCCACCCCCTGCTGTGTGGGGTCAGTGGCTTCACACAGCCAGATGCCCACCAGGGGCCAAGTGGAAAGTGTCCTGCAGTCCTCCTGCATCTGCCTGCCCAGAGCACCAGAACTCTGGCCAGACTCAGGCATTCTCTCCCACTCCCCTCTTGCACTACACCCATAGCCCCATAAGTAGCCGGTCTGGGTCAGGAGAACCCCCAGCATCCCCAACGCTCTAACTTGCACCATGGCTCTGCTGCCTTGACCAGCTTTATACAGAGTCACCATTGGCATCCCAGGCCTGCCTGCTTCCAGAAGAACTGGCAACTGGATCACATCGGGGCATTGGAGGACAGGGGTGCAGAAAGATCAGTAGGCACAATCAAAGCCCAAGCCACCCACCTGGCAGCCGGACCCAGACTTGGCTGGTGGTGCCTCGTTGCCCGGTGTCTGGCAGACAGACAGATTTTCACAAAGCAGATTCCCTTTGCATGCCTGGGTCCTTCCCACCCAACTGTTCAGGCATCTGCTTCTCTTAAAATGTATTTATTACATTAAAAGGAATGATAATGGCCTAGGGCTAGGGCCCTGGTGGCAGTGAGAGCCCCTCCCCCCAGCATGCCTTCTGGACCCCAAAATGTGTCACTCATAGGCTGGAGGTATGTACCAGGTCACTAGAGTCAGAAATCAGCTGTGTGGGGTTGTAGAACACAAGGCAGTTGGAGGTGGGAGCCGGAGTCAGCCTGGGCCCTGGATGACTTTGCAGGAGTTTCTGGAGCACTGGGAGCTCCTGTTCCCTCCTGTGTGAAGGGATGAGTGGGGGTGACTTCCCCAAGGACACAAAGTAAGCCAGCACTATACATACACAAACATACACAATCACACACACACACACACACACACACACACACACACACACACACACTCCAGGACCTTTCTAAGGCCATTTCTTTTAACTGCTTCTACACGGTTAAGAACTCAAGTGAGTGGAACTCAGGCTTGCCAGCACACACGTGCTCATGCATGTGTCCATGCATGTATCTGTGTTCACTCATGTGTACATGCATTCTCTTGCTTGCCATGTTGTTCAGGGACTAGGGTGCAGCTTTGCTTGACAGAAATGGAGGAAGAGTATGGAAACCTTGTTCCTTTTCTCCTCTCATAGCTTCATATGTAGTAATTGTGACTAGGAGGTAAAAATCCCTGGGTCTGCCTCAAGAACCTGGGAAACATATTCTCTAACATACAGTAACCTCAACCTACAACATACATACATACATACATACATACATACATACATACAGCAACCTTAAACACACAGCAACCTGCAACACACTGTTCACTGTCTGTATGGCAAGAACTAAAGAACACTGTTTCTTAGAGAGGCAAAGTGTCTGTCCACCATCACACAGCAAGTACACCCCACCCACCGGGACAGAGGTTCCAGCTGGCAGCTGAACCCCTGAGTTTCTATCTTCAGGTTTTTGAGCTTTGGGAGGCTGAAGCCTGGATCCCATTTGATTTTTTGCCACCTTCCCCTCAGGCAGCTGACACAGAAACTGAGGCAAAGTGGTGGTGACTTCCCCAAGAACACAAAGTAAGCCAGCACCACACTCACTCACACACACTCACACACACATACACACATACTCACACACTTACACACTCACACACTTATACACATACACATTCTTAGACTTACACACAAACACACACACATACACATACACACTCACACATTTACACACTTACACACATACACTCACACACATGCACACTTACACATATACTCATACACACATACATAGACACTCACCCAAACACACACATGTACACACACACATTCATAGACGTACACACAAACACACACTCATACACACACACGCACACATTTACACACTTACACACATACACTCACACACACATGCACACACATATACTTATACACACATACATACAGACACTCACACAAACACACACACGTACACACACACTCACACATATTTACACACATGTACACACACTTATACACATACATATTCACACACTTACACACAAACACACACTCAGACACATACACACACTTACACACATTTACACAATACATTTGCACACACTTATATGCATGCACACTCACACACTTACACACACACATGTTGAAAACTACCCACACAAGCCTCCTGCCATCTTCCCACTTCATCCCTTGCTTAGTGGTACCTGATGGATTCTGAGGGATCAATCCTGGCCTTGCTCTCAAAAGTTGACATCACTTTACAGCACCTGCCATGTATTGGAACTGTGGTGTTTTTCACAGCTTGGGCATCATGTCAGTCCCTGCTGTGTTGGAAGACATTTTCTCATCACTTGCTGCTCTCTGGAGCTGTCCCAGTGTGCTGGCTGGTTTGTGTGTCAACTTGACACAAGCTGGAGCTGTCACAGAGAAAGGAGCCTCCCTTGAGAGCATGCTTTAATGAGATCTAGCTGTAAGGCATTTTCTCAATTAGTGATCGAGGGAGGGAAGGCCCAGCCCATTGTGGGTGGTGCCATCCCTGGACTGGCAGTCCTGGGTTCTATAAGAAAGCAGGCTGAGCAAGCCATGGGGAGCAAGCCAGTAAGCAGCACCCTTCCATGGCCTCTGCATCAGCTCCTGCCTCCTGGCTCCTACCCTGTGTGAGTTCCTGTCTTGTCCTTTGGTAATGAAGGGTGATGTGGAAGTGTAAGCTGAATAAACTCTTTCCTCCCCAACTTGCTTCTCAGTCATGATATTTGTGCAGAAATACAAACCCTGACAAAGACACCCAGTGAGGAGGAAGTTCCAGGAGATGAGCTTCATGTTCACAGGGTAGAGTTCCATTAGCATGGTTTATTCCTAGCTGTGCTGAGGTGCCTGGCATTGCACAGAATTAGTTCAGGGTAGGATAGAAATAGTTGCATATCTCCTATGGAGTCTGAGAACAGAGCTTTCTGATCCACCCCCAAGGCCTCAGGGCCCCACAGAGCATATTAGGGCTGTGCAGAAGGTGACCCTAATGAATGAATTAAGGCTTTTTGAAACAATCAGGGGAGTGATTTTGGCCATCTCAGCCATTATGACTCCAGAGACAGAGTGACTTCAGCAGAAGGTAAAAAGGGCTGTGGTCTAATCCTTGGACCCTTCTGAGCTGGAAGAAAAGCAGCCACATGGCCTTACTGGGACAGCCCAAGGAAACAGTCACCTTCCTTGATAGGAGCTTGGGCACAGGTCAGATAAATCAGTATCAGGTGTCCAGAGAGCTGCAGCTGGTGTTGGTGGCTTCTTGGTAAATGGGGAGAGCAGGAATCTCTGGAAAGAGAGAGCCTGTGTTCCACTAGCAGCAGGTCTCCATCCAGGGAAACATGACTCAGAGTGAGCGAATCCTGGTTGGAAGGGACTGGAAAGGTCTGGGAGGCTAAGTATATTGTAGTCTCCCTTCTAGATGGATGGTGGAGGCCAGGCCAGGTCAACCACAAACACTCCCAGGAGGCTTATCACTAGCAGCATGCATGTGCAAAAGTGCCTTTCTCCTGGGATAGTGCACTCAAAACCTTCCCATCAGACACACACACACACACAGTGAGAGAGACAGACAGACAGACAGACAGACAGACACACACACACACAGAGAGAGAGAGAGAGAGAGAGAGAGAGAGAGAGAGGAAGAGACTTTCTGTGAGGATCCAGGAGCAGAGGGAAGACATCCCTGTCCTGGGCTATAACTGAAGACTCTGGGTTCCATGATGCTGAGTCTTTTTGCAGGGCTTACTAGAACATTTAAAGTGATGCCATGCACTCCTGAGCATTGCACTGGGAGGAGGGTGTGCTTGAGGCTTCTCGGGATCATGTCTGAGGGCCAGGGCTGCTATTCTCACCCATTCTCAACTTCTTCAGAACACTGGGGGAAAATGCACCAATTTGCAAGGTGAGGACTGTAAAGTTACAGACATGAGACAAGACATCCACTCATTTCCCCCAACAGACCAGCTGCCCTCCTATCCACCCTCTCACGTTAACCAGCTACCATAACTAAGATAGAGGGTTAACAGAAGGTGGCCGTGTACTCTTCAGAAAGAACATCCATACCCTAGTTTGCTTTCTATCATTGTGATAAACATCAGGACCAAAAGCAACTTAAGGAGGAATGGGTTGATTTTTCCTTACAGCTGACAGCCTGTCATGAAGAGAAGTCAGGGCTGGAAGTCAAGGCAGGAATCTAGAGGTAGGAACAGAAGCGGAGGCTGTGAAGGGATGCTACTTACAGGCGTGCTCAGCCTGCTTTCTCACACATTTTAGAAACACCTGCTCAGGAGTGACATCGATGTGGTGGGTCTTCCCACATCAATAACAAATCAAGAAAATGATCCACAGGCTTGCCTGTAGGATAATAAGTTGATGGGAACATTTTCTGAATTGAGTTTTTCCTCTTCTCTGGTATCTATAATTTTTGATAAATGGACAAAACACTAACCAATTCAATTGACCCCTTGTCAACTTGACACACAAACACAACATTATTAAGCCATAACCTTTCCTTTCTTCTTTGTCCCCAATTTGCCACATTAATATTAATATCACATTGTAAAACAGTATACCTTTAGAAATCCCAGTCTTAAAACTCTCAACACTTTAAAAATCCATGTTCTCCTTGAAAATGAAATGTAAAAGTTAAAGTGGGATACTTTTAAAGAAAATGTTACATAGTTTCTTACTCCAAAAGGGAAGAACAAGGGAACAGTTACAATCTATATTTGGTTGATGTCCCTGGAAGGCCTGCTCTTTTTTGAGGAGCGGTTAAGAGAGGCTAGATCTGGGGGAAAGGAGAGGTTTCTATATATCATATCCCATATATATATATATATATATATATATATATATATATATATATATATAAAATGTATCCTGTATTATATATTTGTATTGTATATCATATATCATATACCAATCATATATAGGATATAATATATGAGAGTATATTGTATATCCTATACCAATATATGAGAGTATATCATATATCATATACTAATATATGAGAGTATATCGTATATCATATACCAATCATATATGAGATATAATATATAAGAGAAGAGTAAATAAAAAGGAAAAAATTCAACGGTGTAAAAGGTTCAGTGCTTAATGTCTGGGGATCATTCTGAATGAGAAAGAGCTTAGGCAGATCCACTCCTCTGTTTCTGCAGATCTGAAGCTCACAGTATGTCTCACAGGCTCAGGCTGGCTCTACCTCACAGCTGCCGCTGTCCTTGATGATCGTCCCACAGCTGCAGGAACGTCAATATGCTAGGGTCACCGCAGGCTGCACCTTGGTCAATGGTCTCCTGGTTTCTCCTCAGGATCACTGACCCTACCATGTGGTACAAAGCCTCAGTCTTTCTCCATGAGCCCTTCATGCCTTCAAAATCATTAACATCCGGGAAACTGTCACACATTACCAAGTTTGGCTGCCAATTGTGGACCCCTCTGGGCTTTGACTTCTGTGTGCTTCCCCCAAGAAAACACTTATCAGATTCTGCCTCAGTGATGCTGGCCTCTTCTTAACCTCCGCTGACTCTTTAGCCCTAGCCAGCCAGCATTAGCTGTCCTGGCACGGCAAAGATTTCACATCAATGGTTCTGGTCTCTTGTTAATCACAGTCAATTTTCCAGTTCCGGCTGACCATAACCACAGATTCTAATTCAAAATATCACACAAAAGGCCCTGATAGAGTTGTCACCTTCCTCAGAAACTTGAAGCCAGGCCTCCGTTCTCTGTACTGCTCTTAGCAGTACCCTCTGGGTTCCCCTAAGCTCTGAACACTCAATAGCTTTTCTAGTCTGATGTTCCAAACTCCTCCCACAATCCTTCCCCAAACATGGTTAGATCTGTCACAGCAACACTCCACTCTCTAGTACCAATTTGTGATTTAGTCAGGGATTCTATTGCTGTGGTGAAACAGTATAATCTAAAGCAACTTGGAGAAGAAAGGGTTTATCTGGCTTATATATCCCTACCACATATATGATATACCCTATCACAGTCCAAGTCAAGGCAGGAATCTGGAAGCAGGAATGGAAGTAGAAGCCATGGAGGAACACTACTTACTGGCTTGCTCCCCCCTGCCCCCTGGCTTGTTCAGCTGGTTTTCTTATAATCCTGGCTCAGACATGGTACCACCCACAGTAAGACAGACCCTTACACATCAATCACCATTCAAGAAAACGCCCTACAGGCTTGCCTACAGGCCAGCCTGAGGGAGGCATTTTCTGAATCAAGGTTAGCTCTTATTAGACAACACGCAAAAAAAAAAAAAAAAAAAAAAAAAAAAAAAAAAAAAAAAAAAAAAAAAAAAAAAAAAAAAAAAAAAAAAAAAAAAAAAAAACCCTAACCAACACAGTTCCAAACTCACCCAGCATTAGAGATAAGCCACACAGTGAGACCCTATGTTCCCTACTTGCATGGGGGAGACACCGTTCAGCCATGGGACTCCAGGGCTGGAGAGAACAGAAATGGCTTCTGCTTCTCACAGAGGACTGTAGCCACAGGCATCCCTGCCGCAGCACCTGGGGATGCCGAGCTGCCTGTTATCACCACAGATGCCAAATGTTCCGCATGCTAAGAATTCCACTGACGCTGTGGAGATAGCATGTGAGCCAGGAACGTAGCTCTTCCGAGGGAGCATAGCATGTGTAGCAGCGTGAGGGAGGACTTCAGATACAATGTAACTGATCAGCGGAGCTAGGTGTGGGTGTGCGCTGGGCAACCTCTGCTTGGAACAAGAGGAGAGTGGCTGCTTCTGATGAGGGCAGCTAGAGTGTAACAGGAACCAGTCCAAATAGCAGCTTCCCTGCTTCTGAGAAAGGGTCTATAAGACCAGGACACAGAGACAGAAACCGAAAGGACTCTCCCTCCTCAGTTCCCTGTCTTTCCTCACTCTTTTGCCTCCCTTCCCTCCCTCCCTTCTCTCTCCCTTTAATATCTAAAGCATGTGGCAATGGTTGGTTGAGAAACAAACTCATTTAAAAGGAGCAAACGATTTCACCCATGAAACAATTGCTTGAATACAGGAATCCCTACCTAGGCGAGCTTTCTGCTTTGACTTCTGACCTCTGGCGATCAAACTGTAACAGGACCTGCTTCCTGATTGCTCAGAATGGGTTTGCTCAAAGCCGCAAAGGCAAAGCTGCAAAGGCAAAGCTGTAAAGGCAAAATTGGTCCGGACCAGCCTCTTCCAGCCGCCCCTGGGAGGCGGTACAGGTGAGCAGTGTTGCACCTGATAAAGTGCACAGAGTTACCATTTTTAATTGATTTCTGATCCTGAGCTCTGCCTCCCACCTCAGATCTGTGCCAAGGCACCGGCCTCCACCTTCTGCTGGAAGCCATTGCAACTGGAGCTGGTTTCTAAAGGAGGGGGCACTCACTCTTCTATTTTGCATTTGTGCTGATTTGCATATTAATAGTTTGCATATTAACCAGCGACTTCAGAGGGTGGGCGGGCTAATGAATGCAGCCATCTCTTCAATTTTAACTCAATTTGCCTCCCCATACCCCAAAGACTCGGGGGACGGGTGTGGAAGACTCATTGAAGTGATCCCGCAGCCCCAGTGTGGGCTGCTCTGCCATTAATCCAATTAATTAGCCCAGCGGATGCAGCCGCCTGGACGAGGGGCCTTTGTTTGGTGCTGGTGGCTAATGACAGCCCCAAGGTGAAGGAATAATGGGAAGAGCTAAGGAGGGTTTGACCCTCAGCCAGGGTCCTTGGGTGGAGTGTGGAGTGGGACGGTGGCTTGCACGTGGGGCAACTGCTTCTCTAGGCCCTCCTTACAGCCTTCCTCAGACAGTCACATCCTGACTGTCCTCACTGTTCTCTATGACGTGATTACTCCCACCTTTCCCCTGCTCTGTGCAGAGAGAGCCTTGAACCTCAGCTTCCAGGGAAGCCAAAGACAGAATCTGTAAGAGACTAGGGACAGAGAATGAACACTCCACAGCCCTGCCACACTGACCCGCCACACAGCTCTGCCATGTGGCTCTCTACAGGACATCCTGGCTTCCAATGTGAGATCCTGGGACTTCGCAGATCCACCCTCCTCAACCCCTGGATGGCTTTTATCTCCTGGTTACTTTAGATTTGAAGCCAGTGCTATCACCTGCCTCTCTAGCCTTAAACCTCTCCATCACCATCTTCTTCTTCAAGATGTTCATGCCTTGCAGGAGGGTGGGACAGAAGGACACACAGTGTTTGTGAGTTGCTCCACTGGAAGCCTGGCATCCGGGACCTAGGACTCTAATGTATCAAAGAGAAGAATGGGGACATAGAGAGCAAGTGTTCCTTAAATGAATCCCCCTAAAATGGCAGCCTTGAGGGTGCTTTTGGAAATCCATGATGCTCAGGTTTGCAACAGATCCCTGGGAAAGCCCTGCAGGAAGACACACACCCAGTCATTTGCACTTCTTCTCACAGACCTTCCCATCCTGTGGCCCAGGTTACATTCTGGAGAAAGAGATGCCTGACAGGTTGCTGTCAACCTAGAGACTGGCCCCTGGGTTACATTCCTGTTTCTGGGGGTGTCATGGAGGATGCAGCCCCTTAGGAACAAAGAGGGGCTGTAGGTTGGAAACACTGAGCAAGCTTCAGAGGGGCCTTCTGACCAAAGGAGGCTGCAGTGTACGAAGCTACAACTTTCCCATCAGTAAAATGGTAAGAAATATTCTCACTGTGACCACTGTGGGAAAAATAACAGGTACAAGCAGACATGTGTTCAGACCCCTGTGTGGCATCATTCATGGGACAGAGACAGCCACTTCCTTCACTAGACCTTCCCAAATTCCTTAAAGTTATACTTTCAGGCAACCCATCTTAGGATGGTGTGACCTCGTCAACTTCCCTCCAATTAGAAAAGGCTCCCAAGACGAGAGGGGGTGTCTACTATGACTAGTGTGGGGGCTCTCCAGGCTGTGGGCTCCTAGCAGTCATGTGGAGTCAGGAAGATTTTTTTTTTCAAAAACTTTAGAATTACCTTCTTTGAGCAAATGCCAAAATTCTCACTTTTCTTCAAACCAAAGTTTATGCACAACATTGAAATGTACCAAGTAGATCTATACATGGGTTTCCTGTATTGTTGGGGGCTAGGGAAAGGGGGTCCTCACTCTCAGTGCTCCTGGCTTCCATGGCCTTACCGGGGTCTCTCATTATGGAATTTAAGAGCAGCTCACATGGAGTCAGCTAGACATTACTTTATAAGTGTGTCATATGGCAGTGACGTACCGGGCATGTGACTTGATTTTTAGAAGGTGCTTGACACTCTGAGTCCATCTTACAGAGCAGGGAGTCTCCTGGTCACACTTCCACAAGGAGAGGAAACACAAACCAAGATTTGACCCTGAGAGTAAAGGTCAGAGGCTCTTGCAAGTGCCGAGTGGAGAAGGAAGAGGGGCTTGATGCAGGGGACGTCCCACCATGGAAAGACCATGTTATCTACAGTGAGATGTTTTCGAGGAGCTAGTGAAAAGACATAGAAATGTTAAGATTCTTGGAACATTTTTTGTGAGTGGGGAGTCATCTCCAAGTAAATTGAGATTTGAATAAGCATGTGGATCTTGCACTCATATATTTGTGACACCCATAAAAAGGTCATGTGGGATTAAAATAAAATAATTATAATCATTAAAAAAAACCCAACTGTCTCCAAGCTGACTTGACTTTTGAGCTCTAAGCTAAAGCCACAAGTGAAAGTCCAACTTGCTCTTGCGCCATCGATGGGCCGCAGGTGCAACACAGGCTGGCCGAATATATTGTATAGGCCGTAGGAACACAGTTTGGACGAGACATCACCAAATTCTGTGCTTAGCCTGGGGTCCCACTCACGAGATAGCTCACTGAGAATGTGTGAATATTGTAAACTTAGGTCAGCTATCATCAGCAAGCAGCCCCTCCACCCCCATTGTCTTCTTTATTCCGTATCTATCCTGTGAACTGTTCTAACTGCATAGGGATGGCCATGTCTGTAAAGTGTTGATCGGGAAAGCACGGTGTGAGAAACCGAGTGCCCTCCCCAGCACCCACAGGGAAAGTCCAGCTTGGTGCTGCCAGGCCTGTGATCCCAGCTTGGAGGCCACAGCCAGGTGGATCCCAGGGCTCACAGAACTGCCAGTCCAGCCAGAAGGTGAGAGCTCCAAGTTCAACGAGAGACCTTGCCTCAAAAAGTACCGTGGAAAGTAATACAGGAAGTTACTGGGCATGGAGCCCTGGCCTCATACGTGAATATATATGCATGTGTTCACACACTGTTTAAATACAGGATCACACGAGACCACAGAGTAACACACCATGCCCTTTGCTTGCTTATAACTCTCTTGTCCCGCAGTTCAGGAGGGGGATGGATGCCAAGACAGGCCACGTTTCTCTGCTGTCCCTGCTATGCCTGTCATTCTAAAGTCTTCTTGGGTTGAGTATCTCTTCCAGGAATACTCTATAAATGTCCCCAGACCGTGGGGGGGACAGCTCACTTACAAATCACCTCAGCAGAGTGGCTGGTTCCCGCAACATGTAATGCCATGAGATAGAGCCCAAATATGCATCTTGCTCTGAGGTAGCACAGGCTCGGGGAACTTGCTGGAAATATTAAATTAAGCAGAGTAACAGCTGAGAATAATTGGGTTTTCTGCCCCATTGCCTGTGATTTTGCGTGGTGTTTGAGGCAGCTGGGCGGATCTGTTTGACTTGGGCTGAGAGAGGTTCCCAGGAGGTGAGAGACTGGGTGTGACTCCACCCCTGCAGAGAATGGCCCTGGGAATCCCAGAACCATCATTTCCGAGTTCAAAAATAACTACGGATTCTGTGTTTTGGGTTTTCCATGGATTGTGTGTCATGGATGGGGAAACCGAGTCCTTAGAGAGGTGTCATAGTTGGTAGCGGATCTGGATTTTCATTGGCAGTCAGTAAAAGACACTTGCCCTGGTCCTGCATCCCTCCTTGGGAATGGCAGATTAAAACCAATTGAAGTATGGAGAGGGGCTTGCCCTGTGGATAAAGTGCTCGACACATTCCAGAGGATTTTTCTCAAAGGAAGTCTGAAAAGCGGCTTTATTCACTCACTGCCCATCCATAGATCCAGGGATCCACTTACTGGCCACTGTGTACCACCACGTACCCATCCATTTACAATCCATCTATCTATGACTGGCCCAGAGTTCATTTCACAGAAGCCCGTGTCCAAAAGATACTTGCAAAGAAAGTAGCCAAAGGACAGAGAATTGATCACCCAACTTCCCTATCCAGAGAGAATGAGGATATAAATGGTGGAGGAGAGGAATGAACTATGGTAATTAATCAAACACGGGATATCTTATTCTTTCTGGGAATGGGCAGAGATTACCCATGTGATGGGTACCACCTCTTTTCCATCCTTCCATGGTCTGGTGCTTTTGGTCATGCTGACTGATAGGTGCCTTTGCTGATGAGGTGAGAGGTGAAAGACACTAGGCCAAACTAGTAACCTACAGATTTCCAAAGCCAGCTCAGTGGGATACTTCTGGAGGAGACGTTGGACAACATCGGAAGGCCAAGGCAGCACAGGAGGAAGACACAGTATGAAGACACAATGTCAAGCTCTCCATTCTAGCAATGAATCAGACCTCTAAAAGCCCGGGGACAGAGTTGACATAAACCAGGCAGGGTGGTTCATCCTGGTTATCCCAGCACTTGGGGACTGATCAAGAGGATTTAGAGATTAGGCTAGCCTGGCTACAGTGTGAAACTCTAGAGTCTATGGAGTGGCCCAGCAGAAAAGGCCTTCATATCCTTGAAAACCCAGTCAATCGCTACCCTGCTTGGAGAAATGGCCCTGCAGCAAAGTTAACAGGAAGCTAATGCAGGGGTAGCACACTGCTCGGTCCATCACCTTTAGAGCAAGTACCTTCAGGAAATGCTAGTGAGGGTACAGACAGCTTCTCCCCCAGAGACAGATCTATGCAGGTATCCTTCCACTCCTCCATCTACCCACATGCCCATCTACTCACCTGTCCTTCCATCTGTCCAACCACACATCATCCATCCACTCATCCATCCATCCATCCACCCACCCACCCATCTATCTACCCATCCCTTTATGTATTAATTCATCTTTCCACAGTCCATCCATCCATCCATCATCCATCCACAGGGTGGTTAGCTGGCCCAGGTTAGAAGCTACTCTGTGAGTCAGACTGCTGTAGCCAATGTCAAAAGGCATGGAAAACTTATGAAGTCTCCAATGAAGAAATGATTCTCATGGGGCCATCCACTCATCCATCCATCCATCCATCCATCCATCCATCCATCCATCCACTCATCCATCCATCCACTCATCCATCCATCCACTCATCCATCCATCCATTTATCCATCCACTCATCCATCCACCCATCTACCCACCCACCCATCTACTCATCCCTCTGTTCCTCTATTCATCCACTCTTTCATCCTTCCACCTCTCACCCCCTCTCCACCTATCTAGTAGCAAATAGATTGCTTGCCTTTCATGTAGGAGCTCCTATCTCCAGAACTGAAAAACAAAACAAAAAAATACAAAAGATCTGCCTGGAATCAGAATGCTTTACCATGAGCAGTGTCTATTGGGAGATTTGCACTAAGTGGGCCAGAGTTGTGTCCCCTGGGAGCACCAGGCACAAAGAAAACCATCGCTTGTGATGTCTCTAGTTCTGGCAGACCCACCAGAGTGTAGCTAAGAGTGTAGCTGGGTGAGGACTCTCTTCAGTGTATGAACAAGGCTGCCTGCTAGTGTGAGAGGAGGATGCTGTCTCTCCAGGGAGGAGAGCATTCAAGATGGCTCTTGAGTGGCAAGAAGCATTTGTGATGATTAGAAGTGTAGAGGACACCAGGCAGCGCAGCTCGCAGGGGCTAATGATGGTAACGGGAAACACCAGGGCAGATTTGCTTCACTGAGGCCCTGGACTATGAGAAAATGGCAGTTTCTGCTCAGGAGCAGCCACTCCACCCTCAATGCAAGGCCAGCCTGGCACAGCCTCAGGTCCCAGCTTCCTGTTCTTTCACATACCAACAATAAGCCCAGGTCTGTGTCATAACTGATCTACGGAGAACCCAGCAACTCTGTCTACTGTGGGCTCCCTGGACCCTCAGGTATCCACTCACCAACACAAATTCTCCTACAGGCTCTGTTTCACTATTTCAAATCAAATTCCCTCTTCACAGAGGGCAGACACTAGCTTGAGGGAATGCCCCAAGATCCAAAACTCAAACCACCCCCCTAGTGAGACATCTTAACTATGGAAATACCCCCAAGTGAGCACTGAGTTCTGTGTAAGGACCTAGTCTAGGTTCAACTTCAGACTGTCTTTGAAACATGTTGTTCACTTCTTGTTCATCCATCCATCCATCCATCCATCCATCCATCCATCCATCCACCCACCCACTCATCCACCCACCCACCCACCAATCCATCCATCTCAACCTTCTATTTGTGACCTTGTAAACCTTGTACACACATACACACATACACATGCACACAGAGACACATGCACACACATAGATACACAGACAAACAAACACACATGTACACAGATACACACACAAACCCATGCATACAGATGCAGACAGACACACACATAGACTCACATTCATAAACACACACAGACATACACATACATGCACACAGACACAGACAGACATACAGACACATACACAGACACATACACAAAGACACACATAAACACACACACATATACACAAAAACACAGAGACACACAAACCACATACACACATGCATACATACACACACACATACATACACATTAACTTCATCTTCCATTTACCTCAGCTTCCTCATCTCCCAGCTCAAAGGTCTCCTGTGCCCTCCTCATTTCATTATAAAATTGTTTATTTATTATTTGTTTGCTCTCAAACCCCAAAGCCTTTAAATTTAGCAGATGTGTCGGTGAGCTTCCCCAAGCATTGCAGCACTGTGACACTGACAGAAATGGTTTGTGATTGATCGATGCGGAGGCCCCCACTGATCTTTTTTATGAGATGTTGCGGTAGATCCCAGGGAGGTGCCACTGTGGTTTCGCTGTGAGGTCCCAAGTGCATCCATCCCCTCTTTCTCAGGACTTGAAAAGTATCTGGCTCCTTTGGGGACTTGTCCTTTCGTGGCTTCGGATCTCAGAATGGCTCCCATCCTGTTTTCTCTAGGGGTACCCACTTCAAGAATGTAGGGCGAGTGGTGTGGTCCCTGCCTCCAAGCCTGCAATCCTGCGGTCTGCAATTGCTTGATTATCATCGGGGGTTTTCATGTCCCTTAAAGTACAGCCTGTGTCCTGTTCAGTGAAAGTAACCAGGAGAGAGTGAGGGCATGGTCATGGGGTTTCCTGTGAGAGCCCCAGTCACTCTGCCTCGGGTCTGGGAAATGTAGGGTTGGGGCGGTGCTACCTGAAGCATGAGTTCAAAAAGAAAAGTCAGATGCTGGACATGGGGGTGTACACGTGTCACCCCAGCATCCTGGATGCCGAGTTCTGAGAGGACATCAAGTTCTGGGTGACTGTCTCAAAAAAAAAAAGTGTCACGTGACCTCGATGTAAGCGTAAGAACCAACAGAGCATGCTCCACACACAGGCAGCAGGTTTCTGGTGTTGTACTGAAATATACCAGGCAGAGCATTTTATAAAGAGAAAGGCTGTCGGGTCACAGAACTGGGCATCTGCTGAACTTTAGTGGGGGTTCCCCGGTGGTGTCTCACGGTGGAGGGTGCAGTGTATGAGGGAAAAGGAGGAGAAGGAGAGGGATTTAGGACACCTGAGACCTGAGGACTTGCTTTCATTCTCCAAGGTCCTTTCTGCCCATACAGTCACATTCTGAGATCAAGGGGGTGGGTGAGAAGGCGAGCATACAAATTAGGGGTGCACAACTATGTCATAATACAGTGCGTTTGACTCTGCTTCTCCTCGCTCCCTGGTGCTCCCCAGGGGGGGCTGCTTTGCTTCTTCTACTCTCTGACACCCCAGTCCCTTATTTTTATGTCTGTCCCTCTTTCCCAGTCCCTCTGGCCTTTGTATGGAAATGACCAGTGTGTCCCAGGAGACAAGTCTTTGTTCAAAAAGCTACTGCAGCAGCCAGCACCCAGAGCTCCTCCAACACAGGTCACTGTCCTGTCAGGGATGTTTGTTGATTGCTCATTGACCTGGGAGTCCTCTGTCTTCAGATGAGAGTAGCTCTGAGCCTGCTTGCTACATACTTGTGTGTGTGCTCTCTCTCTCTCTCCTCTCCTCTCTCTTTCCCTTCCTTTCCTTTCTCCCTCTTCTACTCCCCCCTCCCCCAGAAGCCTTAGTCACAAACAATCAGGGTGGGACAATGTCTTCTCCAGGAGAGATATGGGGGTCATCTTTTATTAAGAAGAGAGCTTTTGAAATGCACGGTGAGTGGTGTCCCCCTCATTAGCCGGAGAGGGATCAGGACCAGCAATCTAGTTGATCAGCAGCCGCAATTTATTTTAAACTGCCCGTTTTCTGGATGTCAGAGGACGACTTTTATGTATAATCTTATTTCCAATTTCAACAAAGAACACTTCACTCATGTTGGGTGCAGAGATTTTTTTTCCCTCTCCATAGACAATAACCGATTATAAAAGCAGCTCCCAGCCGCCTCCCCCCAAACCCCCCAACCCATCTCGTCGTGGTGTTGACATATGGAAATGAGGCAAATGTAATCCCTGTAATTACAAGCATTGTAAGCAGGGTACAATTAGTGTCTCTCCAAGCCGATGTTGTAATCAAAAGACGTTGGTGACACAGTCCAAGGATGGAGGAGACACTCCACAGAACCCAACATGGGTTGGAAAGAAGTTTCTTTCATTCTCTTCTTCCCACACGGAGACAAATGTTGCCTCCTATTCTCTTGAGAGTGGGTGAGGAGAAATCAGTTCTAATTATTTACTCCGCCCATCTAGACCCACGCAGGCAGACAAGGGGGCCCCACTTTAAAAATAAACCCGGCCACGTGGCAGGCGGGGCCAGGCTCTGCAGGAGCTGGAATATTTAGATGGTGGCTTTTAAGGTCACCCATTCTACCGGGGGTATGTCAAGGCACCCGCTGGCCAAATGGGGCCCCACGGGTGGAAGTCAGACATCCACAGGGCTTCCATGTTATCAAACACATTTGGAACTCAGGGCTGTGGCCATCACAGATACTTTGCTCGTATTTTGTTTGAAAACCATTGTCGGTGTTTGCCAAGAGGGGCTTGTAGCAAACACATGACATCTGACTCCTGAGGAATTAGAGCTGATCACAAAGGGGAGACTTGTGGTGTCACAGGACACCGTAGGTGCCCAGTGCCTGCAGGTCCCTGGGGATTCAGAACATCTCCTACCACTTGCTCACTTCCCACTGAGCCACCAAGTCCAAGGAGCTCCACAGACGTTTGTGGGAGAGCCATCGTGCCTTCCACCTCGGCCGGCTTCTGTTTCTATGAAGCACAGTCCCCTTCCTAGTCCCCAAGCCCCTTTGTAGGGCGTATCCTTCCCTGCAAAGCAACAACCAGGCATCCCTACCTGTGCCAAACACCAAACACAGCTCGCCAGCCTCCCCAGAAGGCAGGTCCCTCCCTGCCTCCATGGGGGCCTCCCAATACACAGTGTAGCAGTTGGGAGGGGGAGGAGGCTACATTTGAGTTTCTGAATGAATTATTCAACGAGGATTTCTTTGTTGCCTCCTAAGTGAGTGCGGGATGAGAGAGAGGGAGAGACAGAGACAGAGAAAGAGAGAGGGACAGAGAGAGACAGAGAGACAGACAGACAGAGAGAGACAGACAGAAAGAGAGACAGACAGGGACAGAGAGACAGACACACACACACACAGAGACAGAGAAACACAGAGAGAGAGACAGAGACAGAAAAGAAAAAAAGGATGGATAGTTACAGAGCCGGGGCTGTGCTCACCACAACTTAGAGAAAAAAGAGGGAAAGAAAAAGAGGAGGGAGAGAGGGACAAAGGAACAGAAAGAGGTGCAGGAGGGGGAGGAGAGTGGATGAGAAAGCAGGGAGGGCGGGGTAAAGAAAAGCTCTATTGTTCCTGTTGAAATTGCCCAGCTAAGGAGCTGCAAGCTCTCCAGCAGGCCAACACACTTCCCAGGACTCAACTCTCACTGTAAAGGAAAATCAGACGCCAGCAGTTCAAACTCATACTGCACCCAATGTGGACCAATGTACCCCACCCCCGCAGTTCACATGCTTGAAATGTCCTCTCCCCAACCCCCTAGCTGACGGCATCCGGAGGTGGCTTGTCGAGGTTATCAGAGTTCCTTTGTGAGGATGGAGTCCCTTTGGTCACCTTGGTGGTGGATAAGAAGATGGGACCCTGTCTGCCCACCCAGCACATCAGCCAGCTCAGATCCCCGGAACCGTGAGGCATAATGAAAACAGATAAACTTCTGTGTTCTGAAAATTATCCAGTCTTGGGTATTGTGTGGAAACAACTGAAGATGACCCCCAAGAGCCATGTTGACCTCCACGCCACACCCTCTGATCCAGAGGTCGCTTTGACGTTGAGCCTATTGATCGGCAGCGCACGAGTTCGGAATCCAGCGCTGTTCCCACAGGGGAACAGTTCAAAGCTGTAGTGTGGAGGGTGGGGCAGCCACAGTCACAGGGTTGTCATGGATGCACATGGTGCGCAAGCCCACTGGCTGCTTTCTCTAAGATCCCAGGCCTGAGACTCTTCAGAGTGAACTATGACCCCAAACACCAACAAGACAGTTAGCATCTTGCTCTGGCTCCTTCCTCCCCTGTCTGGCAGCTCAAAGCCTCCTCCAAGTGCAGCACCTGTGACATCCAAGGATTGCTGAAGATGTCCACCTGTCCCCAGGCCACACCACTCTTGGCTGCTGGTATTTGCAGCTTTACCCTGTTGAGCTACACTCCACACACCCTGAAACCCGGTCACTGGAAGTTCAGGTCATAGAAGAATCTAGAATAAAACCCCACACGTGCAGAAACTGAGGTCCAGGAAAACTGTTGGAAATCAAATTCTGGCTCTACTGTCCCCTGGCTGTGTGACCTTGGCTATCCTATGCTTCTCTGGTCTTCCTTCCTCTTGGCTGGAAGGCTGGGGAGGCAAAGGCAGCCTTGGTCATTGTGCTGGCTGGCTTTGTGTCAACTTGACACAAGTTGAGTATATGAATCTTAATTGAGAAAATGCCACTAGAGGATTGGTCTGTTGGCAAGCCCATGGTGCATTTTCTTAATTGGTGATTGGTGCAGAGGACCCAGCCCATTGTGGGTAGGGCCACGCCTGGGCAGGTGGTCCTGGGTTCCATATGAAAGCAAGCTGGGCAAGCCATGGAGAGCAAGTAAAGAGTGTTCCTCTGGCCTCTGCTTCAGTTCCTGTCTCTAAGTTCCTGCCCTGAGTTCCTTCCCTGAGTTCCCTCAATGATGGAACATGCCCTGAAATCTGTAAACTGAAGCAAGCCCTCTCCTTCCCCATGCCTTTGGTCATGGTGTTTTATCCCAGCAGCAAACTCCAAGACGTCATTGAGCACAATATGGGGCAATAAGACCAGAGCTTCAGAGGGTTAAAAATGTCAACTAGATCCCCCAGGGACATATCCAGGTCCTCTGCTGTGGTGAGTCTTTATACCCACCTGTACATGTGTGTGCAGAGCAGAGTGTGTATAACACACACACACACACAGAGAGAGAGAGAGAGAGAGAGACAGAGAGAGAGACAGAGATAGACACACACAGAGACAGACACAGAGAGACACAGAGAGAGAGACACAGACAGAAAGACAGACAGAACGGGGGGGGGGTGTTGCGTCTACACCCACACAATAATCCACTTGTGAATTAAGAATACGGTTTTGAAGTTTTAGAAGGTTCTAGACAGTAAATCTCACAGTTCTAGAAGGATCCAGAGAATAATAAATCTTTCAGTGTTGCTGAGTTCTCCACTGGCCAGGTAAGTCCGACACGCCACAGGGGCTGTGATGGGCCTCACGACAGCCTAAGTCTAGCAGGTATGTAGAGAGTACACACAAATACTGAGCCATGTTGGAAAGGGGTCTGGGATGTGTGAGGTTCCCTTAGTGGGCACTTGGACCCACCCTGCCGTACCTGCTATGCCTACCGTGTGTGCGCACACAGAACATTGTGTGCATATGTATCTAATAGTATATCTTACATGTTTACATACTTAATATGCATTTTGGATCTAACATACATTATTGACATGCTATACACTGATAGATATGTCATATGGGGTACAGTCATCTGCTGGTAGGACACTTGGGGACAGTGCTCACTGGTCTGTGGCTGGGCCTGCTAAGACATCCTCCCTCCCCAGAATGGCTTTGCACCTCACAAAGCTATAATAACTCCCATTGCTGGTGTAGGTCAATGTCAGAGGCATCTGCATGACCCTGTTCACAGCAGCCACTCACAGCAGCCAAGACAAGGAAGACAAGGGTCCATCATCTGATGAAATGTGGTACTATGTACACACCATGGAATACTATTCAGCCACGAAAAGGGTGATATCATGGATGGGCCTAGAGACCAGAGAACCCCAAGAATGCATACTTGGGTTTTGATTCATACTTATTAAGAATGTGTTCCCTGTGATCCCAGACATTCTTTAAACACTTTTTTGTTTGTTTGTTTTGTTTTTTCCATAAGGAGAGGATACACAAGAAGAAAGCCCTATGCCCCACTGTTTACCAGTGGAATTTCCTGAAAAGCTACTTTCGAAACAATTAGGGTTTTTTGTTTGTTTTTTTAACCAAGCCAATGACACTTCCTACACTCCCCAGGGTTATTACTATTATTTATTATAAAGAAGTGAAGACAGGTTACACAAAAGCCTACTCATGACTATCCTCAGCAGCTTTACCCACAATTCCCACAAGTGAAAAATAAACAAGCCGCTTTAAAAAAAAATCGTATTAATTTTTCCCGCACATAGGTCTGAGTGGTATGTGCACACCGAGCCTTTGGAGACGAGAAGGTGTTAGATCCCTGACACTGCAGTCACAGACAGTTGGGAGTTGCCATGCGGGTGCTGGGAATCGAACCTGAGTCCTCTGGAGCAGCCCTTGGTGCTCTTAACCACTGCCACGCCCACCCGTTTTCTTTATGTCTCAGAAGTCTGCCATGTCACGTCCAAAGGCTCATCCTCCAACCGCTGAGATCAGAGTGATGGATTCATCGATGGCAGCCACTGCTGTAGTTCATCAGTCAGAGGACAGACCAGCAGAAAGGAAGGATACCACGGAAGGACAAAGAGGCTGCTCCTTCACTTCTCTGCAGATCAGGAAGTAGAGAAGACACAGGAAGCTGGGCTCTCCTGCAACTCCCTCCCCCCCCAAGGCCCGCCCCCTAAAATCCACTTCCTCCAGTGAGGCTCCGCCTCCTCGAGGTTCCCAACCTTCCACAACAGTGCCCCCTGCTGGGAACTAGGTGCCCAGACAGGAGCCTGTGGGGATACTTGAAACTGTCACTGCCTCGAACCGGACATTCTTCTGTCTTCTGTTCCAGCTCATGGCCTTCGGGGCCGTTGTACGCTCCCTGAGAAGTTAGACCCACTTCAGTACTGGCTGAGAGTGAGACTCAGCGATAGACATGATTGATAGATAATCTCCAGCCCCTTGTCCAAGGGCAGATAACATAGCTCCGTTTTTCAGGTTGGCAAATGGTGTTTGATGGGGAAAAGCCACAGATCAGCTAGGCAAAGTGTCACCAAGACCCGGCAGCTCCTTCCTGGTTCACTGGCCCTAGCCATCACTGTCCTGTGAACTGACCCAGGTATGGAGCAAGTGCGTCATTGCTCCTGTGCACTGACCCCTCCCTATAAACCCCAGGAATCCATTTCCTTAGGACTAGCCCACTGTGGCAGGACTCTTTAGTTCTGGCCCAAGACCATCAACAGGACACTTGTGTTACTTCTGCCTAACACACACATACCACAAAGTATCATTTTGGAGACTGAATGAAGGTAGTATAGGCCCCTCCCCTGTTTGCCTTTCAACAAATGCATATGTGCACATTCATGTGTGCAAGCACACACACATGCGATGCCTAATGGTCTTTTTATTTCATCTTCAAGTCAAACATGTATGCACATGTGTGTGGTTATATATGTATATGCACATGCTGGCATATTTCCTGGTTATTCTTTTTTTTTAACCACATCTCCACAGTGAACTGAATTCATCCATGATCAGAAAATAAATAACACCAAGTCTGCATTTATTAAAAGCAGAGTTGCTGTCAGGGTGCCCTGGTTTCTCAGAAACTAATTTGCCTCCTTATGTTCTAGGGTGCTTGTAACTTTGTTTTTTGTTTTGTTTTTTTTTTTTTTCAAATCCTATTTTTAATGATGGTTCTTAAACACTTTAACTTTCCTTGTAACCCACCACCCACCAGAGGTTGTGGAAAAGAAAGGATACGGGGGAAGAGGACCTGTTTAGAAAGGTTCTTTGGATCAACTCCAGTCTGTGTTGTCTGGAAATTGTCAGTTTACTTCACAGGTTAGCAGCATCAGCTCAATCCATTTGCAAACGTTCCACAGATACACTAGCAGTCCAGTTTGGTAGAGTCGGGATAGCAACAGTCGTGACATGACCTAACAGAGACAGCCAGGCCTCAGCCTCAGCTTGAGTCAGCAGGAGAAACAACAGGAACACCAGAAGTTCCCAGCTGTGCCTCTCAGGGAAGCAGAGATCAGCAAAGACCCAAGACCCACAAGCATTGCACACCTAGCTGTACCAGCAAGCCAAGTTCTCTCTCCATCACTCCGAGTCCTATTTATACTCTCCAAACATCACGTGTCCTCCACGTGCCTTGCCTCAGCACGTGCATCCAATCAGCCTGAGTCTGCAGAGTCCCGACGAACACAGCTCAACTACACAATGTAAGGCGGACCAATACATGCCTGTTTTGGGCAATGAATCTTTCATCACGTGTCTTTTCACATGCTTCCTTTAGCAGAACATCCTCTCTCCTATATCTGCTTCAGTGAAATATTTCTTCACAAGTCTGCCTTAGCCTTTCACCGGTGTCCACTTTAATGAAATGCTCCTTCACGTGCTTGCCCCAGCAAAACACCATCCAACTGACTTTCCAAAGAACCCTTAAGTTTCTGCTTCAGGTGCTCCACGTCCTGAGTCCCTCCTTCCACAGACATTGTTTTCTGAAAACCTTTTCATCCTGAGATTCGAGAAAGGTTGCCATGCCTTTGAGCCAGCTTCTTGGCTGAGGGAATTTCCATTCTGCCAAGAAGCTTACAAAGAAATTGGGTGTGGCGGCACACACATCTCAGGAGGAGGGTTGCCACAGGTTCAAGGCTGACCTCAGCTCTATAGTGATACTCTGTCTCCAAAACAAATAAGCAAAGAGAGAAGCTCACATAAGCCAGGAATTCTTAAGAACATTGTGACACAGGGCTGTCAGTGCCCACTGGTCTATGGGTAGGGGGGTGGACGAGTCACCAGCACCCAGGACCCATCCAGGACCCCTGCAGTAGAAAAGATCACTGATGCTGGAGACAGAATGTTCTTCCACAATGTTAATATGGTATGGCTTCGTATTATCCACTTGGTAAAGCTTTATCTGTCTTTGTGGGAATGCTTAGAGCCAGGCGTGGACAGAGAGCATCCCGAGAATGAAGAGAGTACCTGGGCACCGACTCTGAAGCCCAGGGCTGGTTCTTCCCGATTTTTCTTCTGTGAAGAGACACTATAACAGAGAGCAGCTAGGCCCATATATTGGCTGGGTTTGTGCATCAACTTGATACAAGCTGGGGTTATCACAGACAAAGGGGCTTCAAGTGAGGAAATACCTCCATGAGATCTAGCTGTGAGGCATTTTCTCAATTAGTGATCAAGGGTGGGGGGCATTGTGGGTGGGGCCATCCCTGGGCTGGTGGTCTTGGGTTCTATAGAAAAAGCAAGCTGAGCAAACCATGTAGAAGAAGCCAGTAAGCAGCATTCCTCCATGGCCTCTGTATCAGTTCCTGCTTCCAGGTTCCTGCCCTGTGTGAGTTCCTGTCCTGACTTCCTTTGGTGACAAACAGCAGTGTGAAAGTGTAAGCTGAATAAACCCTTTCCCCCTCAACTTGCTTCTTGGTCATGATATTTTGTGTGGGAATAGAAACCCTGACTAAGACAGCCCACCAAGCAGCCAATATCCAGCTTGATCCAGTCCCTCCTCACACCAGCCATAAATCCACAAATGAACCCCATAGACATTCTGCTGCACACAAAGGTACCCTGAAGCAGCTATTCAGCAGCCCAGTCCTTTTCCTCTGTGATTCCACAGACGGTCACACCTGGCTCTCAAGGCAGACTTGGGTGTCCCCACAGACTCTGCAGTTAACATCACACATCCAACCGTGGCTGGATGCTGAGTGTAGCTGGTCTCCATGCTAAGGACTGTGTGTCGTGGGTAAGCACGTTTCAATATGTCTAAGTTGAGTCTATATTCAGTTGTCCTTATTTAATCCTTAATGATGTAGCATGGCAACTGTCTGCACAGCCCCCATGCTGATACCCAGTCGACATCAGCCTACTGACCACAGGCTCAGCTCTGTGTATCACCAATGAGCATCACTGTACAGAAGGGACTGGAGCAGCCTGGGGTTGGGGAGCTGCAGGCTGTCTCAGACCAACTCCAGGAATAGTGAGTGGTGATCAGTTACAGCAGCACACTTTGACTGGTACGCATGGCTCTGTGGAGCAATGCAAGACTGGCCTCAGAGGGGCGAGTTTTCCACATGAAGTATTTTATCTGTTCTGTTTCCAGATCACACAGTTACCCACACCAGAGCATGGTCAGAAGCCTGTAGTGCACTCAGGATAGACCCTCAGCATCACCAGGTCACCATGTCCCCTGGTGACCAGCTCTCGAGTTTGCTGAGACGCCCCCACAGACAGAGCAAAGCCTGGAACCCAGAAGGGGTGTTCACCTGTGATGCCTAGAGAGAGGTGAGAAGCCACTGCCACCCCTGAACCTTCCTTCCCCCCTCCCCCTCCCCCATTCTGGCTATTTGTTCTTGCTTGGAGCTGACCTCCAGGCCTCATAATGCTGTGATTTATGGTGTTTTATGCAAATGTCCATTGAGCCCTGCAGGAGGCAGAGAAGGAGGGGTCTGGGCTGGCTGGTGTGGCCCTTCGTCCAACTGGGTGGCAGGGTCTGTGACTCAGAGGCAAGATTCTCTCCAGCAGGCAGCTCACAGGATACCCAGGAAGCCTGAGGCAGTTGGGGAAAAGGGGATCCACTAGGTATAATCCTAACAGATGCCCATGTGTGGGAATGCTCCTGCATCAGCCAGCATCCCTGTGCAGCCGGACTCTGATTCTTCTCTATATTTGTGTGCCTCAAGGAATCACACAAAACCCAGCACCTACTACTTCTCAGCAGCAACAGTCTGAGTCTAGTTAACCGTGCATGGTACAAACTGCACTGAACTGGACTTCATGATTTTTGTTTCCAAAACATCTTCTAGAGATTCACACTCATGACTGTATTGAAAAGAGTGGGTGCCTAGAAGAGACTCTCGTCAGAAAACCAGTTCAGAGGATAACAGGCATGTGAAGGAGAGTGGAGCAAGCAGGACACAGTTCTCTTCTACCAGTTCCTTGCCCTAATGACACCAGACACCACCCTCTGCGTGTCCTGCATTCCCAGGATCTGCATCCCAGCATTTGCTAGGCCTCCCGCAATGTCTCCACTGTCCGTGGGAAAGCCACACCAGACAGCTCTGGGAGCTGACCTTGTACTGAGGCAAGATCAGCTAAAGTGACTGATTTTTTTCCACCCCTCCCCTCCCCCAGATCTCTTGGGGGCAGCCTGGAAACTGTAAATCCCGTTATCGCTCCGGTCCTCCTCTGTGTCCTCCGCTGACGCCATCGGCTTCAGAATGTTCATTCCTCAGTGCCATTTGACCACCTTGTCAGATGTCGGCTCCTCTTAAGAGCTGAGTTCCCCTGTTGCAGCTATTTCTGTCGGGGGTGGTGGTGGTGGGAGGGGAGGAGCCTTCTTCTTGGTGCCTGCCATCCACTCCCAAGGTCACTAGGAAACTGGAGAAGAGAAACCATTAGGAGACAAGCTGGGAGTCCTGAGGACACAGGAGCGAAAGCCATTGCCCACATAAGTGCAAGAACCTGAGATCAAACCTATGTGAAGCCCGGCACGGTGGGAAGTAGAGATTGGAGACTTGCTGGCTGTCAGCCTAGAACCAGGCCCAGAGAGAGGACACCAACATCCTCCTCCAGACTTCACATGTGTGTGGGAGGTGCACACTCACACACATGTGCCTATACCCTGTGCTGGTTGTTCAGTTTTGTTTTGTTTTGTTTTGTTTTTGTCAGCTTGACACAAGCTACAATCATCTGGAGAAAGGGGATCTCAAGTGAGGAGTTGCTTCCAACCGACTGACGTGTAGGCAAGCCTGTGGACCATTTTCTCCCCAGCCTGCTTTGGGCAATGCTGCCCCTGGGCAGGTGGTTCTGAGCTGTGTACAGAATCAGGCTGAGCGAGCAATGGAGAGCAAGCAGCTTTTTCTTTCATGGCCTCTGCTTTAGTTACTGCCCCGCAGTTTTCGTTGGCCTTCCGTTGCTGTCATAAACACCATGACCAAAAGCAACTTGGGGAGGAAAGGGTTGATTTCCTCTTACAGGTCCCAGTCCATTCTGAAGAGAAGCCAAGGCAGGAACCTGTGACGGTGCCCTGTGATGTGATTGCAGGATTGCCAACAGTTTGCACCTGAGTGAGCCCCTCACCGCACACGCTTCCCCAACACTGGCCTATAAACTGTCCCTTGCTCTAGCCCCTAAGCCTGCAGGACTATCTCACCCAGTTGCTGGGTGGATTTCAGTCAGTTCTAGTCACATGACAACCATCTCCACCTCAGATTGTGACTCTGTGGAGGCTGGGGATCTGGGTGGGGAGGAAGAAGATAGCTGTCTCAGGTAGAGAGTTCTCAGGTGTGCTTTCCTGCCCCTCCTGAGCTGAGTTAGCGTCCTCAGCCCCTGGGGTCCACGAGGTCATTTAGGGGCCATGAGCTTTACTCTGTTGGGGTAGGACTCTCAGCACCTTGGCAACTACTGGCCTGCATTTTCTCCCCCATGGTGTTGGGTCATGTAACTGGCCAGAGAAGCCTGGACTTCGTGATATTCACAAAGCTGTACCTGTGGCTGCGTCCTGGTGCAGAGCTGGGCACAGAACATGCACGACCCATGAATGTCTCCTGTGTGGTAGATTCATGAGTTAATTTTATCTTAAGACTGGTTTATTTCTATATGTATATTGTGTATGAGTGTTTTACATGCATATTTTGTATTGTATATGTATATTGTATATGAGTGTTCTACATGCATATTTTGTATTGTATATGTATATTGTGTATGAGCATTCTGCATGCATATTTTGCATTGTACATGTATATTGTATATGAGTGTTTTGCATGCATATTTTGCATTATATATGTATATTGTGTTGAATATTCTGCATGCATACTTTGTATTATATATGCATATTGTATATGAACATTTTACATGCATATATAATGCATATGAGCATTCTGCATGCATATTTTATATTGCATATGTATATTGTATATGAGCATTCTGCATGCATACTGTGTATATGAACTGCATCTTCTCCTGGTGTGGAGGAGGCCAGAAGAGGGCACCAGATCTCCTGTAACTGGAGTTAAGACTGGTTGTGAGTCAACTCCTGGGTGCCAGAAACTGGATCTAGTCCTTCTGCAAAAGCAGCCAGTATTCTTAAGCACTGGGCCATATCCAGCCCTGGGAGAGGATGTCTGAGTCTTACACAGCACTCTGCCTGGTGTGGCCTAACACTGTGTAGCCTAACACTGTGTCCTTCTGTGACTGTTCCTTCCCCAGGACCCAGTGTCTAGTTCACACTCTGACCCCATCTGACCTACCCTATATAGAGCACCTTACTCACTGTCTCCATCCGTGACACCTAAGATCAGGGATCAGAGATCAGAGGGACAATTCATCTCCCTTCCAAACCTGGCCTCACAGTGTGCCCTTAGCCCCCACAGCCACTCTAGGAAACGACACAGAACAGCCATGTGGCTGTGCTGTACAGGTCTATTCCTCTAGCCTCCTGTCGTGAGGGTTCCACCCCAGACCCTGCTGAGGTCATTTCCATCAACGCCTGCAAGAACTCAAAAAGCAAAGTGGGCCTAACGGGGTGAGAGAAGAGGCACTCTCTCCGTGACCCTGCCCTATCCCTTTCAAGAAGCAATGAATCACTTGGACATCGTGTTAATCCCATCGGGATCTTACCCAGCAGACCCCTTGCCTCTGCTGAGCTGAGCATTTTGACCACTAAGTTTCCTTGTCCTGCCTGAAACATCAGTTCTTACATATCTTATCTTCCCTCTCCCCCCACCCCGTAGTCCTTTAGAGCAGGACAACTCCATGTTATAGGGACCTTGCAGACGAGCCAGCATATGTTTCTCACCCCAAGGCTGGGAAAGCAAGGGTTTCCAGATACTAATCAATCAGCTCCTCAGAGGTCATGGGGACCCAGTCTGCCCCCACGGATCCAAACGCATCGCCTGTGCAAGCATGTAACCTTGCCCATGTTCTCTCCTGCCCACAAGCTCTCAGATTGGCCTCACAGCCTCTTTGAGAAAGGAGGAGCCTCAGGCAGAGAGGAGAAGTCAGTTACTGACCCAGTGTGGACCGGGCATGGTTGGAAGACAGAGAGAGCCAAGCCTTCTGACTAGAATGGACAGGATCTGGATTGTCCCTGTGGTCCCTGATCCCTGATCTTAGGTATCATGGATTGGACTGAGAATAAGGTACTCTATATAGGGTAGGTCAAGACTGTAGGACTGAGCTCTAGCGAAAGGCTCAGTCCTCATCCCCTCAGATAGCTCTGGGTCTGTGAGCTGCTGCAGGGATGTGGGGTGATTGCAGCTTGCTCGAGCCAATTCAATGGGGGCGCTGAGGCTGCTGACAGAGCCCCCTGCATCCTCACACACTTGGCATCACTGAAAGCTCCCGGGTGTGTGTGTTGGGGGGAGTCTCCTGGCCAGCATGAAACTTCCCTGTCAATCAGAGCCAAAGCTTGGCTCCTGTAGGGAACGAGGTGGGCCGAGGCAGACTTCACACAGCCAGCCTTGAACCTCGCCTGCTCCAAACTCACGCCCACTGACTCAGCCCCCAGGGATTGCCTCCTCTATCTCTGCCCCCATGAAGAAGCCTGTGTATGTCCCAGCACCTACAAAGCCATGTGGGAGCTGACAGGAAAAGCCAGGGTTGTTGGGAGGTGCTGGGTCCTCACTCAGGGGACTCAGGACAGCTGGCCCTGAGAAAGAAAGAGGTCACTCCAGAGGAGCAACTTCCTAACTACCACACAGCCTGCAAAGCCTCAGGACTCTGGCAGGATCCCTGCACCCTCCCCTTGGTCCTTCTGATGACTCTGGGCTCTTTGTGCTGACTGAGGTGAGAATGGAGGCCAGCTGCAGGAACGTAGACCCTAACAACACCTGTTCAGCGTTATTAATCCCCCCAAGTATCCTCTGCCTTTGTCACTGATCCCAAAGGGTTTGTGTCTCCCTACCCACCTTAGAACTCGCTAAAGAAGCTACAGCGGTCGGTGATGAAGCCGGGCCCGGAGACCGAGGAGAATCTGCTGGTAGCCTGTAATGCGATGCGGTAATTGCTATGGAAACTCCTCATTATAATTCAATAAAAAGGGAGGGAGAAAAAAAAGTTAAGTTCATTGTGTTACCTGTGACTGTCTTCATGTTCCATACATATATTAGCATGAAATCACACCACACAAAAGGGGTCTGGAAGGTTCAGCGGAGACGGGGAGAGGGAGGGGGACTTGCTTTGCAAAAGAGCTCCCTTCTTCAAGAGATGAAAAAAGGAAACTGGGCAAAATATTTGGGGCTTCTGTACAGAAGGGTGAGCGGCTCACACGTGAGGTAAGGATCTGAGACATAACAGAAGGGTTCACCCCCTTGGGGTGGGCAGAGAGATGCCACTTGCTCAGTTAAGTGACGGCTATGACATCATCCGATCGATTAACTTGAGTTTAGGTAGGTGGGACTCACTCTGAGGACAGGTCCTGGGGACATTTTGGGTGACACTAGGGCAGGTCCACCACCTTCTCTGAAGTTCCTGCTACACTAAATAAGACTCACCAGCCTCTGTCCCAGTACCTACCCGGTGCTGGCTGCAGCCTAATATTCAGGGAAGGATGGATATCCATTCATACCAAGGTGACTGAGCCAGGGGCCTGGCAGGGGGGACTACAGGACACTGGCCTTCTCAAATACCTGCCTCTGGTTCTGGGAGATAAGGAGATGTTCTGAGCGGCTGTTGCTAGGAGCTGTGTGCTGAGAGGAAAGCCACCAAGCCCTTTCTGTGGGATGTTTGGGAAACATTCCATGCTGGGAGTAGGATGGAGGCAGGGGCCCAGGTTGGGAAGCTGGTAGGCCTCTGCCAAGCTATGCACAGGTCTCCCGTGCATGTTGAGTTATCTGGAGTCTTTCTAGTAGTGTGAGTTTGTACATGGTTTATCCCCACTTTTGGCACCCCTTCAACCTCCCCCCTTTGCCTGGGACTCTGGGATCTGCATTTCTCCAGTGCATGCTGGGACAACACCTCCCCCTTAGGGAGGCACTGCAGAGAGCCTCAAGGCAGCCCAGGTGCCTCTGGCTATGAGCTTTTGACTTCAGCCTTTTGACCCAGACAGCCAGAGCCACAGTAGCTTTTCCTCGATGATGGCACAGTAGCTTTTCCTCGATGATGGCCGCTGGACCAGCCCCTCTCCAGAGCCTTGCACGGAGCTCCTTACAGCTCTGAGCACTCAGAGTTACCCCTTAGTTTAATTCTTCAAATCCCACTTTTTATCCCGTTAAGTTATGCACTCTGCACTTGGTCCGTCTTCCTTTACTTTCCATTCCTGTGATAAGACACCGTGTAGCTCGTAGGTTTGAACTTCTGGCTCCCATTTGGTGGAGTATTTAGCGCAGTGGTTCTCAACCTCTGGGTTGTGACACCTTTGTGGGCGGAATGGCCCTTTCACAAGGGTGGCCTAAGACCATTAGAAAACATAAATGTTTACATTATGATTCATAACAGTAGCAAAACTACAGTTATGAAGTAGCAACAAAAATAGTCTTATGGTTGAGGGTCACCACAGCATGAGGAACTGTGTTAAAGGGTCACAGTGTTAGGATGGCTGAGAACTAGCTAGAGGATTAAGAGGTATTGCCTCGCCGGGCGTGGTGGCACATGCCTTTAATCCCAGCCTGGTCTACAAAGTGAGCTCCAGGACAGCCAGGGCTATACAGAGAAACCCTGTCTCAAAAAACCAAAAAAAAAAAAAAAAAAAAAAAAAAAGAGGTATTGCCTCATTGAAGGGGAGGTGAAACATTGGCAGTAACACAAACCCTATGCCAGCTTGTGCTCCCTGTCTGTCTGTCTGTCTGTCTGTCTGTCTGTCTGTCTCAGCTGCCACTGCTGCTCCAGCACCCTGACTGCTGCCTTGCTTCTCATCTTGATGGTCAGAGACTCACCCTCTGACATGTGAGCAATGCCAATTAAATTATTTCTTTTCTAAGCTGCCTTGATCACGATGTCTTTTCACAGCAATAGAACTGCAACTAAGTCAGATACTGTGGCCAACTTATAAGAGAATGTGTTCATTTTGGGCGTTGGGTTTTAGAGGGTTCGATCTTATCCACAAACATGGGAGAGAGAGAGAGAGAGAGAGAGAGAGAGAGAGAGAGAGAGAGAGAGAGAACAGGCTAACAAACCCTGGCCTGGGCTTTGGAAACCTCAAAGCCCACCCCTAGTGACACACCTCCTTCAGCAAAGCCACATCTCCAATCCTTCCGAAACAGTTCCACCAAGTGGGGACCAAGCATTCAGATATATGAACTTGTGAGCACCATTCTCACTTAAAACACTACAGAAGGGTTTGTTTGCCTTAGAAAGATTATAGTCCACCCCTGGGGAAAGCCCAGGTGTAAACTCTGGGCAGGAGCCTGGAGACAAGAGCTGAAGCAGAAGAAGTGCTGCTTACTGACTTTCTCTCTCCAATTTGCTCAGCCTGTTTTCTATGTGTCAGAGGCATGCCTGCCTAGGGATGACCCTGCCCATGGTGGGCTGAGCAGTTCAATCTGCAATTATGAAACTGTCCCAAAGAATCACCCACAGACAATCTGTTGGAGGTAATTTCTAGATTGAGATTCCCTCTTCTTTGGTATGTCTAGGTTTGTGTCAAATTGCAAGAAATGAACCAGCAGACATGGAACCAGCTGACTGTTGGGTTGGATGTGAGGCCTAATATACAGGAATTCTGACTAGGCGCTGTAAACCTGGTCACAGACTCGTGTCTACAGAGGCCATAAGCCCTAGAAAGAACCCAAGGCTGTTGTTCTGCTAACTGACAGACTGTCGAACTTGTCTTCTACAGATTTGTGTTTGTACCCACAGTCCTGAGCCCTCCTCATTCTTGGTTAGAAAAGTTTACTTCTGCAGTGGGTGGCAATCGGTACGACTTATAACTGATCAAAGTGCTCAGGATAATTGACAGCGGATTGTTCCATCCTAAGTCGGACAACTGTATCAACCCTCCAAGGCTCAGAGAACATCCAGCACTCGGGAGGCAGAGGCAGGCGGATTTCTGAGTTCAAAGCCAGCCTGGTCTACAAAGTGAGTTCCAGGACAGCCAGGGCTATACAGAGAAACCCTGTCTCGGGAAAAAGAAAGAAAGAAAGAAAGAAAGAAAGAAAGAAAGAAAGAAAGAAAGAAAGAAAGAAAGACCGTGAAAGCAGAAGGGTAAGCAGAAGCACTGGGGAACGTTCACTTCTGGACACGTGACAACACCCTTCAGTTACAGGAGAGACCTGTTCATCCTGTTCCTGCCATGGTAACAAGATACGTGAGACAATCAACTTATGAAAACTAGAGGTTTGTATCAGCTCAGAGTTTTGGATGTTCCACCCAAGGTCATCCTGCTCCGTTGCTCTTGCCTGTGATGGACAGCAAAACAGCAATATTAACAGAGGGAAGGAAAAAAGGAAGAGGTGAATCTCATTAGTTGGTGAGGACCACAGCAGAGACTCTAAGACCACCCTCCCACAAGGCCCTACCTTCCACAAAGCTCCACTTCCCATAAGGCCTTACCCTCCACATGGACCCATCTCCCACAAGGCCACACCTCCCCCAGGGCCACACCTCCCATAAGGCCTCAACTCCCATAAAACCCCAATTCCCACAAGACCACACCTCCCAATGGACCCACCTCCCACAAGGCCACACCTCCCTCAAGACCACACCTCCCAATGGACCCACCTCCCACAAGACCACACCTCCCATAAAGCCCCACCTTCTACAAGGCCACACCTCCTAATGGACCCACCTTCCACAGACCACACCTCCCACGAGACTACACCTCCCAATGGACCCACCTCCCACAAGGCCACACCTCCCACAAGACCACACCACCCACAAGGACCCACCTCCCACAAGGCCACACATCTTCAAAGTTTCACCATCTTCCAGTTACAGCAGCCTGGGTACCCAGCCTGGAACACGTCGTCTCTTGGGACATTCAAAATCTTCTCCACAGCCACAGCCCAGCAAAGGATCCTCTTCTGCCACATCCGCAGCACTTAGGTTGAAGCCCTTGATTTTGTCTCATCTTTTCAGTGCTGCCTGTGACATCCTGATTTCAGGGTCCTTGTTTTTAACTGTAGAGATAGTCCCTGCTCACAGACAGTGCTGTCAAAAGCTGACACCAGGCAGTGGAACCATGTGAGCATCATGCATGTAATGGGATGTGTCCCCAGTGTGTCATGCATGGGTCTGTCCTGGGTGTACAGTTCCCTCTAATTCCTGACACTTCTGTGTCTCTGACTATGATGCTTTGCATACAGCCCAGTGTCCCCCAGGAGTTTCTATGTGACATTTGGTCCCATCAAACTTAATACAGCATCAGTGTGTAAGACCTGTGGAAGAGAGTTAGATTAGACAAGGTTATCAAAGTGGGGTCCTAAAACTCTTTAGGAAGCCAGGAGCAAAGACACACACTCACAGGCATGCCCTATCTCAACATATGGTGCTCTGGTCCCAGAATGCAGCAAGGAGGAAGGGTATCACCCAAGGTGGCCCTTGAATGCCCACGGTCCAGAGTTGTGAGCTCAACAAACTTCTCTTCTCTTTAAAGATGTCCAGCCTGGGGCACTTTGCTACAGCAATATAAAATGGACTGATAACACTAGTTGTTGGAACCTGAGTTCCACACATCAGATCTAAGTACTGTGGGCAGGTTCTCCTGTAAGACCAAGTTAGCTGAGTATGTCTCCCTTTGGCTGGCATCTATCTGGCTACCTGAACAGTTCCGGGTCATGGGCTTGTTAGTAAATAATTCCCCTTCACCTGAATCCATTCAGGTGTGCTCTGTGGCCCCGGCTCACTCTGCCCTGTGCCTTGCTTGTGGACTGAGCGGCTCCTTTGCGGCTTCTTCACCTTCTCTGGTGTTCTTCATCACCTGCTAAGGGAAGCATGTGGTGGCGGGGTGGGCTGACACACTCCTACAGTGAGTGTCTCAACCGTGCCGTTTGTAGATGGGTTTATTCAAAGCGAGGCACACAACCCACATCTTGATTTGTTCGTATTGATTTCATTAGGAAAACACAGGGCCAGTCATGGCAGCTTAAACGGTCCAGGAAAATCCTGGCCTTCTATATAATGTGCCTGTGGAGCCAGGCTCCTTCTCTCCCTGTAGTACTTACTGTCTTTATAAAACACAGCCCTAAATGACACAGTCCCAGCACCAGGAGGCTACACTTTGCCCTTCTGCATCATCCATAACAGCTTCTCCCAGGAAGCAGGCAGGTTCAGTTGAAGATCTTTATCACCAAGTGTTTGAATTTATTTAATTATTTTGGTTTCCTGAGACGTGTAGTACAGGCTGTGCTTGAACCTCTCATCCTCCTGCCTGTGTCTCCTAAAGGCTGGAATTACAGGCCTGTTGCCACTGTGCCTGACTGTATATGCTCTGCCCAGGGAGTGGAAGGATTAGAAGTTGTGGCCTTGTTGGAGGAGGTGTGGCCTTGTTGGAGAAGGTGTGGCCGTGTTGGAGGAGGTGTGGCCTTGTTAGAGGATGTGGCCTTGTTGGAGGAGGTGTGGCCTTGTTGGAGGAGGTTTGTCACTGTGGCCGTTGGCTTAAGACTTTCACCCTAGCTACCTGGAAGCCAGTCTTCCACTAGCAGCCTTCAGATGAAGATGTTGAACCCTCAGCTCCACCTGCACCGTGCCTGCCTGGATGGGGCCATGCTCCCCGCCGTGACGATAATGGACTTGATAGAGGAACATCCAGCACTGTGGGTGAGGCTATCGCTCGGGTCTGTAAGAAAGCAGGCTGGGCAAGCCATGGGGAGCAAGCCTGTGAGCAGCACCCTTCACGGACTCTGCATCAGCTCCTGCTTCCAGGCTTCTGCTTTGAGTTCCTGTTCTAAGTGAGTTCAGTGGCAGACTGTCTGTGATACAAAATGTCAGCTGAAATAAACCCTTTCTTCCCTGAGTTGGTTTTTTTTTTTTGTTGTTGTTGCACTTGATCACAGAAATAGAAATTCAAAGACAGCTGTCAAATAACTCCAGTTCCAGTGTTCTGTGAATGGGAGCGTAAGGGGGATGATGGGAGGGCTGGTGGGCTCCACAGCCTGGCTCAGGATAAACAGGCACAGACATCACTGAGCCTTGTAAATAATGACAGTTGTTATTTGCCAATTAAACATTACACGAAGGTCTAGAGAGACGGCTCAGTGGTTAGGAACACTGGCTGCTCTTCCTAAGGACCAGAGTTTAGTTCCCAGCACCCATGTCTGGCAACTTACAACTGCCTGTAACTCCAGCTGCCAGGGATCCAAAGCCTCCAGCCTTCCCAGGCATCCGTGTGTACTCACGTGCAGGCACACACTCACCTACACAATTAATGAAAATAAACATAAAAACATTTAAAAATCACATTTAAAAAATACATGGCTCAGGGCACATCAGCACTGAGGAATCAGAAACTCTCTGCTCAGTGGAGACAGTGAGGATGCAATGGACATTCTGCCTGTTCCTGGCTGTGTGACCTTGAGACATTTTTCTGGATTGCATGTTCTAATATGCAAAGACTTAGGTGAATGTGGATCAGTACATGCCCATACAGACTCCTGTAAAGCGCCCAGCAGATGGACACCACACTAAAGATGGATGCCACACCGAAGATGGACATCAAACCAAAGATGGACACCACACTGAATCCACCTTTCCTTTCGCAGATCATCATTGTTTTCAGCTTAGCTTCACCTGGCAGACCTGGTGACTGAGGCATGCGTGGAGGGCCCATTTCACAGACAGGAAGAGTAAGGCACAGAGGGGCTTTCCACACTCTCATATAGCCTATATGAGGGTGGGGCCTGGCTTTCCAAATCTGTTCCTTGTTCCTCTGCCTCCTCCCAGCCATTTAGCCAGGAAAGTTGCCTCTCTGCAAGATGTCCCTTGACAAAAAAAACAAAAAAAACAGACAGTAAAGGTCATATTTTATTTTATTTTTACTAAGAGAGAGAGAGAGAGAGAGAGAGAGAGAGAGAGAGAGAGAAAGCCAAAGAAGGGAGAGTTTCTCTCATCGCATGCTCCTCTCTGGCTGTGTTCCCAGACATGGACAGGGAAGTGAACATGGGTACTGAGTACTGGAAGCTGAGGGCCGGAGCTGACTGCTTGGGCCCTCTCTCTGTGCAACAATCAGGACTTTAACAAAATTGTGGGTCCCCACCCAGTGTGAAAATGCGGGGCCCCTGTGTTAATTCCCACCTCCTCGTCACTAAGCACTGGGCTAAGATGCATCACGTGGCTGCCTGGGACTCTCCCTGGCTCAGGAGAGGCCCAAAAAGAGGGTTAAAAGACCCAGTGCTTCTTCCACGTCCTAGGGAGATAAAACCACCATTGGGAGACCCAGGACAATTTTTATATAGGATTAGAAAACAAAAATCAATATTTAATTATCTGTAAGCTTTTTGTGACACTGAATCTTTAGAGGTCTAACAGGGAGTTGGACTGCCAGAGCAGAAGTAAGCCATTAAGGACACGCACGGCCTGCGCAGGGCCGGCCGTAAATAGAGTGCATTATCGCTCCTCACAGGGCCGTGGCGTTATTTATCTTTACAATCTCTATTTACCTCTATTTATAGCAGATTTCCCCCATATATTCCCAGGCCAGGTTAACTTTAACGGAGCTCATGGAAAAAAAAAAAAGGTATTTAAAACTTTGGAACGCGCTCGAGTGGACAGATGGTGAGGTTCGCTGAAGCTCTGCGCCCAGAAGGCGATCTGAAGGGTGTTGATGCCTTTTTCTTCTCTTGTTGCCTACAAGTCTCCAGGGAAGCTGCCTGAAGCCCTAGAGCCCTTCCTCCCAACAGGGGAGGTCTGGTCATGCTGCGTGCAAATGGGCCGTGTGTCTGGAGGATCCCAGGGCTTGGGGATTTGAACTGCTGAAGAGGGGAAGTGAAAAAGAAAACCTCTCATTTGCTTTCAGGGAAAGCCTTAGTTCACTCCAACACAGTGACCTGCCTCTGGTCTCCTCCAATCAGAGACAGACTCTGGGCCACCAAGGCCCTCACCCCCACCCCACCCATGAGTCACATTTTTTGGTGTATGAAATTTGGATCTGTGATCATTCAGAAGACTCGGTGCTGTTACAGCCGAAGCACAGGCATCCTGAGCAGAATGGCACAGTGTGCTCCCTAGGGGACACCAGGCAGGGGTTGGCTTTTCTAAGTTCATTTACTCATTGGTGACCTGTGCAACACCTGTGTAGCATCTGCATAGCACCTGTGTAGCACCTGTGTGGCACCTGTGTGGCACCTGCATAGCACCTGTGTAGCCCCTTGTAGCACCTGTGTAGCACCTGTGTAGCACCTGACACAGAATGACACAGTGAAGTTGATTCTGTATTGGTGGTCTGGAGAAAGAGAAGCAGTAAGCATACTGAGAGGACAGAGGGAGGAAGGAGAGGAAGAGAAGAGGAAGGGAGGGAGGATGGGAAGGAGGAGGGGTGGATAAGGGATGGATGGCAAGGGGAAGGATTAAGTGGGAGGGAGGGAGAGAGGCAGCAAGGAAGAAAGGGGAGGAGGGTAGTGAGGAGGTATGGAAAGAGAGAGGGAAGAATTCAGAGAGGAAGGGAGGGAGGAAGGGAAGGGAGGAAGGGAAGAGAGAAGGGAGGATAGGCAGATGGTTATATGATAGTTGAATGAATAATGAATGGACAGAAAGAAGGAAGAAAGGGAGGGTAGGTGGAAAGATGGAAGGATGGATGGGTGGGTAGGAGGACGGGTGAATAGATGGGAGGATGGGTGAGCAGGTGAGAGGACAGGTGAGCAGGTGGGAGGATGGGTGAGTGGCTGGGTGGGTGGATGGCTGAGTTGGTTGGCTGGTAACTCAGGAAGAGCCCTTCTCAGAGGGAGCAGGTGTAGTCTGGGGGGATTAGAGACTTTGCTCATTAGTTGCAAACATGGGGCCATCTAGAAAGCAGCCTGAGGATTTTCAAGGATCGGTGTATAATAAAGGCCGTGTTTGGACTCAGCTGGAAAGATCACCCCACAGACAGCAAGAGACAGTTGTTGTCATAATAGAGGAAAAATCTGGAGTTAAGCTTTTTCCACACTCATATAGCAAAGTCGACTCCTGAAGGGCTGGAGTCACCAGGAAGCAGAAATCACTATTACCCTAGCTAGAAGTGCGGGTTCCTAACTCACATGTGACCATGAACACCAGGGATGTTGTCCAAGTATAGAGACAAAACAATGAGCTACCAAAGAAAACATGCATCGATTAAGTCTATACAATGAACGTATGTACAGATTTAGAAATTGGAAGAGCAACCAGGGCTTGCAGATCAGTAGAGTGGGGGGGCTCACATGGCATGCTGCTAAGAAAGCAAGGAATGAGCTGAGTTGAAAATCCAAGTACTTGAATGTTGTCTGGGCTTCATTTCTTGGTCTTTGCTTTTAGCTGTCTGAAGCCAGGTCTCATAAAACCCAGGCTGGCCTCAAACTTGTGCAGCCGAGGATGGATCTTGAGGTTGTGTTTCCCTACCTTCTGAATACCATGGTGAGGCATTCATCACCATGCCCGGTCTGTGTGGTGCTGAGGATGGAGCCCGGAGCTTTGTACATCGGGAAAGCACTCTGACAATGATCTACTCTCTCTGTGTCTCTGTGTCTGTGTCTGTGTCTGTCTCTGTCTCTCTCTCTCTCTCTCTGTGTGTGTGTGTGTGTGTGTGTGTGTGTGTGTGTGTGTGTGTGTACACATATATAAAGCAAGGGTGTCCAGACAGGCACATAGCATCAGATAGTGGTCACCAGCAAAAGAACAACTTGTAGGAACAGAGACAGAGACAGAGACAGAGACAGATTGAACAGATTGAAGCATGCACTGTTTGCAGGGATGTGGGGCTCCGGGCAGCCTGCGGCTTTTCTGGGGATTATGAGAACAAATGTTTTTGGTTGGCACCTTGAAGCTCCCGATCTTTTGTTACCTTTGTGTGAGAAGAGAGAGAGAGAGAGAGAGAGAGAGAGAGAGAGAGAGAGAGAGAGAGAAGGGCAGCCTCTATATCTTCTCTGTGTCCTCCCAGAGGCTCTGTTCAAGGGTCGTTTTCCCTAGGGAGCATTTTTAGCGGACCCATAGTCCCTTTAAATGTGCTGTCCCAGCGACCTGGATAGGCCATTTTCAGAAATCCACCACTGGGCCACATTTCCACTTCTGGTTAGACAGATATTCTCAAGAAAAGCAACCTTGTTAACAAGCACAGGAAAGAAAATTGGAAACCAGTGACGTGCTCGCCCACGGGGAAAGTTTGGTGGCGGCGAGTCATGTAGTAGTTTCTTGTATTCCTGCTAGGACACAACACCTGACAAGAAACAGCAAGGGGGAGGAGGAGCAGGAGGAGGAGAAGGAGAAACAGGAGGAGCAGAAGGGGAGGAGCAGGAGGAGGAAGAGCAGGAGGAGGAGCAGGAGGAGGAGCAGGAGGAGGAGCAGGAGGAGCAGGAGAAGCAGGAGAGGGGGAGCAGGAGGAGTAGGAGGAGCAGCAGAAGAGGAGAGGGAGGAGCAGGAGAGAAGGAGCAGCAGTAGGAGCAGGAGGAACAGGAGGAAGTGGGTGTGTTGTGGCTTACAGTTGCAGGTCACAGCCCATCTTGGTGGGGAAGGCATGGCTGTAGGAGAGTGAAGAAGCTGGCCATAGTGCTTCACAATCAAGAAGAGAGGTAGATACTGGGGCTCAGCCCGTTCTCCATTTTATTCAGCCGGGGAACCTAGCTTAGATGATGTCACCTGCATCAGGGCAGGTCTTCCCACTTCATTGAAGCTAATTAGGAAGACCCCTCCCAGACATACCCTGAGATTTGTTAATGGCGATTCTGAATCCCATAGTTGACAATCAAGGTTGGCCATCACAGGTCTCGATCTGACATATCAATAGAATAGAATGACACACAGATTCTAAACAGAGAGAAGAGCTTAGCAGGTGAGAGCACCTGCCTCAAGCTACCATGAGAGAACAGGACTTCTAGAATGTTCCTGCATCATGGTTCAGTTTATGTAATGAATTTAAGAGTGTATCTTATCAAGACCCCCAAAAGCTTAATACTTGCAATGGGTGCACCTGTGTCTGGCTGGAGCCTGTGCTGTGCTCTCAACAGGAGCACCTGAGTCTGGCTGGAGCCTGTGTTGTGCTCTCAATGAGAGCGCCTCAGTCTGGCTGGAGCTTGTGCTATACTCTCAACGGGAGCACCTCTCTTTCCTTTTCTGACTCTGGCTGCCACAAAGACTTTCTCAGGCAACCCTTTTCTCATCATTAAGGAAAATCAGAGATGTGCTGTTGACTCTCAAAGACTCCATTCTGTGTCCCATGTGGTTGTGGTGCTCGGTGGAGCCTGGAGGCTGGGGCAGGTCCTGAGTGCTGTGGGGACAACTTGGAAGCTGACACCTGCCTCTGTTTTCAAAACCCCATCCAGCTGTCCAGTCTCTACCCTCAGCCATGGATCTGCTGTCTTGTGGGAGCCCATGATGCACTTGTAGCTGCCAGGGGCGGGGGTGTGTTGCTACAGAGCCATGGTTGATCTTGTAATCGCCAGCTGGCACTGAGGGGAAACATAGCACACAGAGGGTATGAAACACACGGAATAGAGGACAGAGCCTCAGCCGGAGCTGGGTTCAAATTCCTACTGCATCACTTCTGGGCTGTGTTACCTGGGGCATGTCACTTGCCCTTTCTGAGTTAGATACACCCAGCAGAAAGACTTCATAGAACGTCAAGGACACTACCCCTGCAAAATGCTTGGGACCAAAAGAAGTCACCACACACACACACACACACACACACACACACACACACACACCAGTGACCTCAGAGAGTATGACTCATCGTCCAAAGGACAAAGAACAACTTCATTTTGGAGGGTTAAGAAGTGCACTGGAGATTGGAATGACTCCTAACAAACCAGAGACCTGGACTCTGTCTTCAGTTTCTCCGTGACCTAGGTAAGTCCCTTCTCTTTTTCTCTCCCAGTGTCTGCCCTTCCCTGCCCCTGGGTGAGGTGACTGCTGAGGTCCACGCCCAGACATCACGTGTTTGAGGCTGCCCTTTGCACTGCCTCCATGCCTCCTGGTAACTGTCCGTGAGTAGAAAGCCCAGGCCGTAAATAAGTTGCACAAACTTCCCAGATGCCCAGCAATGGAAGCTGGTAACAGCTCGGCTTATGTCTAGGCAGTTAATTGGCTTAATTGCAGTGCGGTGGGTGATTAGCTACTTGATCCACCCCAGTGGCCACCAAACATCCTTAATGGCGGTTGGTTTATCTTTGCGTTAAGCTTCAGTTGCCAACTTCAGACGCTGATCACTCATAAACGTGTAATTGGAGTCTCGGGGAAAGAGCCTGCAGTCGTTCAGGAAAGGCTTCTCCAAAGAGCGAAGAGATGTGCTTCCCACAGGCCCTTTGGGTGATTGCTTCTTGTGCATCTAGGGTGGGCTGACCTACTGTGTGCTGGGTCCTCCGGGCTATGAAGGGTTCCAGCCCTCTCATGGGGTAAGCACTAATGGGACATTAGGCATCGGGAGAAAGCTAAAAACACAGCAAATACACATGATCATGTTGTAAAAAGGACTGGGAAAAACATGGACTGGAGCGATAGATGGCGGGTGTGAGCCAGGAAGTGAGCACTTGGCTACAGGCAGCCAAGTGCTCCCATTGGGCCTGAGAATAAGTATATTTTGTCAAGACTAGGAACTAACTCTAGCTGTTAGTGAGCTGACCCTGGCTGGGAAGTCTGATAAGGAGACACAGGCCCAGAAGCTGGAGGGACCAGGACTGGCACAGAGTCTCCACAGGGACGGCATCTGTTCTGGGATTTGGCACGGAGAGTGATTAATGCAGTGTGGGTGGGTGAAGCTGGGGAGACATAGGGTGAAGAGGAGCCATCGCCAGCCGTTGGAGTCAAAGACGGTGGCTGTACCTGTGGGGAGGCGGGAGCTGTGGGTGGCACTCAGTTTGAAATACACTCTAGTTTCTAGACTGAGCCTGGGATGAGGAAGGCCCACAAAGGAAGTCAGCAACAACTGGGATAAATGGTGGACAGAGAAGGCAGGTATTCCAGAAGGAAAGCTGTGCCTGGCTGTTAAGGCTCTGGGCTAGATTTGTGGGACTGCTGGAACCCAGAGCTGACCCAGACAGTCCTTGGAATGTGTCTGACCTCAGGACACAGGGCTGGGATCACCTGGCTGCTAATGTGTCCTTGGAACAGAGCATTTGCTGAAGACGCGCTTTGGTCCAATACGTGTAGGAGGAATAGTGTGAACAGAGGTCTTAATCCCTTCACTCCCCAAATTATCACTGAAGCCTTAATCCACCCCCCCCCCAAAGTTGTGTAAAGTCGGGAGGAGGGATTACAATTAGAATTATATCAAGCAGAAAATAATCTTCAGTCTGGATGGCATTGATTTGAAAAAAAAAACAAGGTGGAATTTCTAATTACATATAAGATTGTGTTCGTCTTTATGTGACTGCCACCTCTGGGTCCTGGCAGCTAATGACTTAATTGCCTTATTCTGGAGCTAGGGGTGGGACTGGGGAGTTCAGGATGGCAGGGGAGTTTGACTCAGTTGCAGAGCTCACCAGATTCTGAGCAACTGCCCTAACTTTGGAAGAGGTGGTCACTACTGTATTCTGGTGGAGCTGGCAGAAGGTGGGTGGGGCCACCATCATGGGCGGGTCTGTCACTGTGGGTGGGGCTGTCAGCATGGGTGGATCAGTCACCGTGGGTGGGCTGTTACCATGGTTGGAGCCCACGGGTAGGGCATGATTGAGGCTGTCCTTGTGGGTGGGGCTGTCACCATGGGCGGGGCCGTCACCAGTGTCTTGACATAGAAGGGGATTCCTCAGGAAAAAAGATGGGAGCCAGGTGCTGTTTTCACAGCTGTAGGTATTCAGGGCAGGTGGACTGAGGTTTCTGAGAAATTGTCACCCTGACCTCTTGCTCCCACAGTCTTGGGAGCCAAGGAGGACAAAGGCTCTTCCTCTGCCCCCTCCACACTCCCCCCCCCCCCACTAGCTTGGGCAGATCCAGGTTTCTCATTCCTAAGAAAAACCCCAAGACAGGCTGACTGCATCTGGGAAAGGGCAGAAAGTGAGAGAAGAGGGGAGGGTTCCATTGAGGTTACGTGACTCAGAGACTGGGATGCTCGGGTAACGGAGTAGAACTCTGTGTGAGGCAGGCAGAGATGAGGCTGCTCTGTGGCTGGATCAAAGCTGCCCTTGTGTGAGTGAGATGATTAGACCTTAGGCAGGACCTTTCCACCAGGGTCAAGCACAGAGAAAGCTTCAGACCTTCAGCTGGAATGTTCTGGGAAGGCAGAGTGGAGGAGCTACAGATGGCCTACCTAAAGCCTCTGCAGAACCCCATTACCAGATCAGACCGCAGGAATGGTGGGCCAGGCCCCTGCACTTCCGCCTAATTGTCCTGTGACAGTTTGGCTTCTTGGAAGCCATTGATCTTCAAAGTGTCTACCTCCTCCTGCCACAGAGGCTGAGATTACTCAATGAACACTTGACAGCAGATGGTGTTTCCTGCTTTGGTCACTGTGTTCCCTGAACAAGCACTTCCTGGACATCTGGCTCAAGGCACAATGTCACCCGAAGCCAGCAAGGGCACCCTTGTCACCACAGCACCCAGGAGCCCCAGGCCATGGTGGTCTCAGTTCTCTCCAGTGTGGTGCTTCTTCAGGGAGGTTTCTCAGAGCTGAGTTAAGACCCAGGTTAACAGTGAGATGTGAAAGGTAGCAGGTGTCCATTAGTTCACCTGCCCCTTCTGTGTGTGCCTAGAGGGTGGGTTCTCTGCCCATCCCTGGGCCTGGTGCTGCACCATCCACTTTTATTCAATCCCTTACTACATCCTGTCAATCAAATATCCCTTACCATGTCTTGTCAATCAAATATCCCTTACCCCTGCCCTCTTGGCTCCTCATGTGATACCTCCCAGCTTCCTGTGGGTGTCAGCTTATCCTTCTGCACCCTTCAGTTCCCTTTATAGGAAGCTTCCAGAGCCTTCTACTTCCTTCAGGAGAAGTATCTGGGCTCTTTTGCTTTGGTCTCTGCTCCCCAACAGCTGTATATAGACTAGTCCCCCCACTATCAATGACTAGTCCTCCACTGTCTATGATTAGTCCTCCCACTGTCTATGACTAATTGCCACACTGTCTATGACTAGTCCCCCCACTGTCTGTAGCTAGTCACCCCACTGTCTATGACTAGTCCCCCACTGTCTATGACTGGTCTCTAGTGTCTATGACTGGTCCCCCACTGTCTATGACTAGTCCCCTACTGTCTATGACTAGCCCTTCCACTATGACTAGTCCCCTACTGTTTATAACTAGTCCCCCCCTATGACTAGTCCCTTACTGTCTATGACTAGTCCCCTATTGTCTATGACTAGTCCTTCCACTATGACTAGTAGTCCCCTCACTATAACTACTCCCCTACTGTCTATAACTAGTTCCCCCACTATGACTAGTCCCTTACTATCTATGACTAGTCCCTTACTGTCTATGACTAGTCCCCTCACTATGACTAGTCCCCTACTGTCTATGACTAGTCCCCTCACTATGACTAGTCCCCTACTGTCTATGACTAGTCCCTTACTGTCTATGACTAGTCCCTTATTGTCTATGACTAGTCCCCTCTGACTAGTCCCCTACTGTCTATGACTAGTCCCCTCACTATGACTAGTCTCCTACTACATATGACTAGTCCCCTACTGTCAATGACTAGTCACCCCAACCTCGACGTCTAGTCCATCAGTTTATAACTAGTTCTCCCACTATGACTAGTTATCCCACTGTCTCCTGCTCAGAACTCTCATTTGTTTCTCACTTTAAAACGTTTCAATATAATTTTTCCCTGATTGACACATTTTTGATGTATGTGTTCATGGAGGTCAGGAATAGGTCAGCGCATGTCCCAACCTATTAAACCACCATCTCCTTTCCCAGCCTGTGGGGAGTCCAGGAAGCTTTGAATGTCTGAAGAGCTAACAAAGTCCTGAGTGAATGTGTGTTGGTGACTTGGGCACAGCCATATCAAGGACCAAAGCCTCAGACTCATGGGAAATTGGCTAAGCCTTCCTCTGGGGGAAGGGGGGAAGGGGGAGGGAGAGCAAGCACTTCTGAGCTTCTGGTCTGAGTATGAATGTATGAATGTTGGCAGTGTGTGCAAAGACAAGCAAGCAACCTCAGCTTCCTCCTCCCAGATGTTTACAGCCTGAGACGGCTCGCCTACTAATAATCCTGCAGAGACTAGCTGTCTTAGGTTTCAACTTTGATAAAACATCATGACCAAAAGCAGCTTAGGGAGGAATATAGAGTTCTACATCATAGTCCATCACTGAGCGAAGCTAAGACAGGTACTCAAGGCAGGAACCTGGAGGCAAGAGCTGATGCAGAGGCCATGGAGGGTGCTGCTTACTGGCTTGCTCTTCAGTCTGCTTTCTTACCGAACCCAGGACCACCAGCCCAGGGGTGGACACACCCACAATGGGCTGGCTCCACCCACAACGGGATGGTTCCACCCACAACGGGATGGCTCCACCCACAATGGGCTGGGCCCTCCCCATCAATCATTAATTAAGAAAATGTACTACAGAAGGCTTGCCCACAAGCTGATCTGACAGAGATGTTTCTTCAATTCAAGTTCTCTCTTCCCAAACGACTGTCAAGCTGACAGGAAACTAGTCAGCACACTAACTAACCCCTCCTCCTGTGTCACACATATTAAACAGGTTGTTGGTGCCACAACCTCAGAGTAAGCACGGCCCAGCTGACGCCAGCCTTCCTGAATGTTTCTGAGTGTCTGTTCTTCCTTTGTTCCCTCGATGCCTTGCTTTGGTCCCATATACCTCCAGGGACCCATAAAAACTTTCTGATCTGGTTTTACTTGCTATCTTTGTGTCTCTGGGCATTTCAGCACTCCCAGGAGTTGTAGTCTCCTGCATTTTCTTCTAGCAGGTCTATAATTCTAGCTCTTGTTAGGATCCACTTTCTGTTCTGTTGCATATGGTTCCTCCACCTGTATCTTGTTTTCCTCCTTACATAATCTCAACATCCTTTTCCCCCGATCCACTGAGCTGAGTTGTCTACATTTCTGTCTAGACTCTGAGTTGTAGCCCAGGGATCTGCGTGCTGTTCTTTAAGGTTTATTACAAAGATGAATAACTTGGGGTTCTATTGTCTCCACCCTCCTCTCTATTCTTACCTAACACTGACAACAGACACTGCCTGTTCAGTCCAGGCCAGCGGAGTGTCTCAGGTAGATAAATCTGGGTGTGAATCCACAGAAACAATGAACGGTCCACCTTATCAGGATTGCAGAGGGCACGTTTCTGACGCCTCCTACTGGTTGCGAATATTAACTCCCTGGCATCTGAGGGGTGGGGCTTCCCGCCCCTGCTTTGTCTCCTTTGGCCACACCTGCAGCCTCAACTTGAGCTTCCATGGGGGGGGGGGGAGGCTCAGAACCTCCTTTCCCGACATGGGGAGACCTGTGTCACAGGCCAGGGGTCACCACATGCTCCAGATCACTCAGGAAAAATCCCTCTAGCTCTGCTTATGGCTACAACTCAGTGAGCACTAACGTCCGTGTGTCATAGGTGCAGGAGCCGATACTGTGCAATCCCCATAAGATGGAAGAGAGGCGTTTTAAGTTGCTTTTGTAGGCAAGCACAGTGGCTTCCTATGGACTTCAGCATCTGCTTGGATTCTCCACTCGCGTTTCCAACCCCCCCACCCCACGTTGATTTCAGCAATTCTTGCCTTTTCCTCCTGCCACTACTGAAAACCCAGGTCACACCGATATGATGTCACTGGGAGGAACTCAGAGAGACCTGAGGCCTGCACTGTGAATCCCCAAGTGACCTAGAATTCCAGCACACACAGCAATCCTTGGGTGTCGGACTTTATCCCATGAGCTGGTGTGGTGCCATCATCCCATGAGCTGGTGTGATGAAATCATCCCATGAGCTGCTGACATAGACAGAAGAAATGGGAGAAGCACCACCAGGTTTTTCTTGCCTCCCATGCTTGCGACCAGCTCTGCTCCACCATGTCTCCCCACAATATACCATGCCTTTTAAAACATAGAACCCAAGTGAATCTTCCTCTGTCAACCAGGTAACAGTTATGGTGATGGGAAAATTCTGTAACATGGAGAATCACCATCACCTCTAATAGGGAGTCTTTAGTGCAGATCCGATGCTTCAACAGCTGTTATAGGTGAGCTGCCAGTCTGCTGGAAGGAAGCATAGGAAGTGGCTGGGTGATTTTTGAGTAGAAGGTGGGAGGCGCATCCTTTGCTGCAATGCTCAGTGGCCTGCCTCGGGCAATCTGGGGACATCAGCCACAGGGTGCAACACCTTTCCCTCCACCCCAGGAAAAATGAGCAAGGTGACTCTGTGGCAGAGGGTGAGATGGCAAAGTCCAGGGCCACATGTGTCAGGGTGCCGGTCCAGGGTCAGATGGCACAGTCCAGGGTCAGATGTGCCAGGGTACTAGTCCAGGGTCAGATGGCACAGTCCAGGGTTAGATGTGCCAGGGTTCCAGTCCAGGGTCAGATGACACAGTCCAGGATCAGATGTGTCAGGGTGCCAGCCCAGGGTCAGATGGCACAGTCCAGGGTCAGATGTGCCAGGGTTCCAGTCCAGGGTCAGATGACACAGTCCAGGATCAGATGTGTCAGGGTGCCAGCCCAGGGTCAGATGGCACAGTCCAGGGACACATATGCCATGGTGACAGTCCATGGTCAGATGGCTCATTGGATGGTGTCTGCATTTCCAGCCGAGGGTCCCAGCCCTTGGAATGGTGCCTCCCACACTCCCAGTGGAAGCTCCCTGATACACAAAGCCAGAGGTATCTCCCAGGTGACTCCAAGTCCACTCAAGACCATAGTGCAGATGAGCCACAGGCTCTAATGGAGCCAGACTAGACCTGCTGAGTTGTGGAGCACTATGAAAGAGCTGTCCTCTGGTGCCGACTAGGGCTTACAGTCTGAACAGGAGGCCTGAAGGCTGAGCAAGACATTGACACAGTCAGATGGCTGCCACATTCCAGGTGTGAGAGAGTGCAAAGGTAACTCTTAAACACCTGGAGCTGGGCCTGCTCCCAGAGGCCTCTCAGCCCTAGGCTTCTGCTTGCCTCATCCTGTTGAGCTCATCTGCTGGCTCCACTCAACCCCCTAGCCATTCATTTATTCACTCACTCATTCATTAATTCAAGTACTTATTAAGTCATTCACTCTCAAACTCACTTGGTTGTATGGTCATTCATTCATTTTATATTCATTCATTCATTCATTTCACATTCATTCATTCATTCATTTTATATTCATTCATTCATTCATTCATTCATTCATTCATTCATTCTCTAATGTCCAGTGAGTAGATATAATGGTTTATTTCTCCCTGTAGTAAAACTGTTGTATAGCAGGGGCGACATCCACCAAACAATGCAGTACCAATTAATCTTGCAATTTATTCATGTTTTTGGTCCAGGGTCCTGGAAGCAAGAGCAGAGCCTATGGAGACATAGAGGAGATGCCCTGCCTGGCATGTGCAGTCCTCAATTCCTGGCCCAGCCTCTCTCTTTACGTCTTTTGAAGACGACACATGTCCCATGTGGAATCCCGTGGGCCACGAGAAGCCACACATTAGAAAAAGCATCAAGCATCACTCCCTGTGGTGACTGGCAGGGGTGAGCAGTGGGGTGAGATCTGAGCTGGGGTTAGGGGTACATTTGGGTCTATGGCTCACTGATGTCTTGCACAGGTTCCAGAAATAACTGACCTCAGGAAACAAGGCTGCAAAGAATCCTGGGGCAGCAGAGGCAGATTCAGGAAGACATTGAAGAAGGGCAATCTACCTCCCTGGTAAGGAGTAGCTGACAACGCCACAATGTATCAGCAGCATCTACAATGATCTGTTTTCTGAGAGTCTCCATGAGTAAACCGCATCCCTACACCATCCAGCAGGAGTCTCCCTCAAACCCAGGCCCTGGGAACGCCAGCCCCAAGCCCTTCTCAGGTACCCATGAGCCCTCAGTGACCAGCGGAGGGTCACCCCTGGGCACACCTGTCTCAGAAGTCTCTCCCAAGGTCAGAGTGTGGGAGAATGCGAAGCCAGCTGGCCCGCAGCCTCAGGAGAGAATCTGCTTGCTCTGCTTATTTTTCAGCTCCTAGATTCACTAGTGACTTCAGTACTAACTCAGAGTCATGCATGTATCCCTATCTGTCTCCAAGATACTGAAGGTACGAGAACAGAGATTTTAGCTCAGGAAGAACATTGTGATTTTCCAGTTGCTTGTGAATGGGAAGGGTCTGGCAATGTTTGCTTTAGAACAAGGGGGCACAGCCAGCCAAGTATCCCACTGCAAGGTCCATGAGCTACAAGACCCATGCACCCTCTGCAAAGCCAGTGCAGCCTCCTGCAAGACCCATGCAGCCCACTGCAAGACCCATGCACCCCACTGCAAGACCCATGCACCCCACTGCAATGCAGCCCACTGCAAGACCTATGCACATGCTGCAAGACCCATGCAGCCCACTGCAAGACCCATGCACCCCACTGCAACAGCCATGCAACCCACTGCAAGACCCATGCACCCCGCTGCAAGACCCATGAACCCCACTGCAAAACCCATGCACCCTGCCACAAGACCCATGCACCCACTGTAAGACCCATGCACCCTGCTGCAAGACCCAGGGTCCCAGAGTCAGACAATTGAGGGCCCAAGAGCAGATAACCTACCACCCTGGCCTCAGCATCAGAGAAATTCCTTTTAAGTGACTTCACACACTTCCCCACCCACTGAGTTTCACTCTTTGGCTAACAGATGGGATCAGCTAACCATTCCCAGCCCTCAGATAAAGCAGTGTCAGGCAGCGAGGCCCCCTCAGAAAGGCATGCTTGGATAATAAATTCCAAGGCATCCCGCCATCTGCAGACTGCCAATCACAGGGACGCCGGGCACACCAGGGCTCCCAGCCTGCTGCTGCAAAGGAGCTGGGGCTGGGAGGGGGAAGCACCGCAGTGGGTGGGGAGGCAGCCTGCCCACACTGGTGCCCCAGTCTCCTGTGTGCTTGCCTTGCTGTGACCTGTCTCAGGATGCAGGCAGCCAGGCCATCCTTTCCTAGCTTCCCTCCTGCATCCCTGAATATCCCTCTCACCATTTACGACATTTACGTGGTGAAGCCATAGACCTTGTGGTTTGGCCATTTACGTGGTGAAGCCATAGACCTTGTGGTTTGAAACTCTGCTTGGGAAGAGGTCCTGCTGCCCAGATGAGCTGCCCGCCTCCTCCTTCCCCTGCAGAGATGGGGCTGTGGTGTCAAATTTCTAGAAGGACATAGAGTTAAGTGAGACTAGCTGTGGACTGGTCTTGTTGGTGTGTCTCTGTGGCTGTGGTGGTGGCATCTACAGGGATGCTTGTGGTTGCTTACCCTAGGCTGGGAGCTGTTCTCAGGTGGGACAGGGCAGAGGTTTCTAGGCCCTCAGGTGTCATCACTTAAAGGGACTGAAGTGGCTTCTGGGGCTTGCTCTAAGATGCTGAGCAGGGCTATGTGGACATTATTGTGAAGATGGTATTTTTTGCTTTCTCACACTCCTTCTTCTTGGTCAGATGGCTTTAGCACTCTTCTACAGTTGGGACCAGGGTAAAGTCAAGGCCAGGACAGGCACAGGACAGCCAAGGGTGACCTTGAGAGCCCCTGCCAGACTCTGGAGACTTGGTGCTCCTCAGGTTCAGAGAGGCACCTGTCTTAGCCTTGAAGATCACTGGAGATTTCAGAGAGGGATCCAGATACACAGGCTGTGGCTCTCGGCGAGATCCCATCAACACTGCCAACTATGCTGAGCTGGTCTCAGAGTCAGGCCCAAATTAGCCAAAAGATGTAAGCTGGAGCCACGGATTTCCAGATATGGGGATAGAGAGGAAGCAGCTAGGTAGAAGGGGTCATCCCTGGTCTTTGCAGTCTTCCACCTATTTGATCCTAAACCTTCTTAGGGGTCTTAGGATTTAAGTCCTAGAGATGATGGGGCCCACAGCAGAGAGTGTGTGGGGGGGTGGGGGGAGGCTGCAGGGGGAGAGATTTCCCAAGTCACATGGCAGTAGACAGGAAAATTCCAGTTTGGTGAATTGAATTTGCTTGGCCCAGGGGAGTGGCATTATTAGGAAGAGTGACCTTGTTGGAGTAGGCATGGTCCTTTTGCAGTTGGCATGGCTTGTTGGAGTGGGTGTGGCCTTGTTGGAGTAGATGTGGCCCTGTTAGAGGAAGTGTGTCATTGTGGGGGTGGGCTGTGAGACCCTCCTTCTAGCCACTTGGGAGCCAGTCTTTTCCTGTTTGACTTTGAAACAAGATGTAGAACTCTTAGGGGTTTTTGTTGCAGTGAACAGACACTGTGACCAAGACAACTCTGATAAAGGACATTTAATTAAGGCTGGCTTACGAGTTCTGAGGTTCAGATCATCATCTTCAAGGCTGGAGTATGGCAGCATCCAGGCAGGCATGGTGCAGGAGGAGCTGAGAGTTCTACATCTTCATCCAAAGGAAGCTAGGAGTAGACTGTTTCTCACGTGACTAGGAGGAGGGTCTCAAAGCCCACCCCCACAGTGACACACTTTCTTCAACAAGGCTAAACCTACTCCAACACCTATTCCAACAAGGCCACACCTACTCTAACAGGGTTACACCTCCTCCAATAGGGCCACACCTACTACAACAGGGCCACACCTCCTCCAATAGGGCCACACCTTCTCCAACAGGGCCACATCTCCTCCAATAGGGCCACACCTCCTCCAATAGGGTCACACCTTCTCCAACAGGGCCACACCTACTTCAACTGGGCTACACCTACTCTAACAGAGCCACACCTACTCCAAGGCCACACCTCCTAATAGTGCCACTTTCTATGTCAAGTATATACAGACCACCACACCCAGGCTCTCATCTCTCCTGAAATAGGCGGTTGTGCAATTCAGACCTCACAGCATGGTATGTCCTCAGCAAGGCTGAAGGCTGCCCTGAGCTCATAACTTAGTCTGATGGTGGCCAGGAACAGTGACTTATCTCTTTCCACCCCTGCCTGTCTGGTTCACCACCTTACCAGAGCAGCTCCTTCCCTGCAGGAGTTGAGTTCTTTGTGTGTGGCTGTGGGGGGGTGGGGGTGGGGGTGGGGGAGTGAGGGATGAGTGCTGCTATGATGGTCCCACATAGAAGTGACTTTTTCAGGGGTGACTTGGACACAGGTCAATAAGCATTGACTGAGCCAGAGAACAGAGAGCTATACTGACTGACAGCGCCAACATTGCTCTTGAAACCTTGCATGTTGACCGGTGGCTGACAGAGATATGCCAGCTTTGAGACCCTAGGAGAAGTCACTTGAGCTCTTTGGCTGTGGTATTGGCTTCCTGGGTGGCACATCCCTGAGAAAGCTCTGATGCAGCTCAGAAAATGATGATGGCTGCTGGCTTATCCCGGGTCGCATTCATGGCAAGGCAATGGTGCCATTCCACAAAGGAGCCCACCATGGAATGCACGCCACTGACCTGGGTCTTCCGTAGCCAGAGGACTCATCTCAGGCACAAGTCACAAACAAAGCATTGCAATAAAGGGTGATACCCTGGGCCAAGGCTTCAGGAGACACTGGCTCCAGGCTCCAGAGCTGGAATGGGGAGTAGTCCCTCCCTCCTCTCTTCCACTGGAGGACAGTCAGAGCTGTTCCAGTGTTTCTCCATGTTTGAATGTCAACTGGATTGTCAGGGAAAGGCTTGAGCAAGGCACAAATCTCCTCCCCCCCTCCCCCCTCCAGCCCATCGCATCCTGAGGGATAACACTCCTGCTGTAAGGACAGACATACAGGGCTGGAATCTTTTTCCAGCTGTGTGACCACAGGAAAGTTGCCTCCCCTCCCAGCCTCAGCAGCTTCCTGGAGCTACCCTGCTTCACCAGTCAGGGAGGCTGAGGTGCCCACCCACTGCTCAGCACTAGATGGGTGTTTAAGGAACGTAGGCCAACTGGGTGGCAATGAATAACTCCATGGACCAAGGGCTGGAATGAGCAGTGAGGACAACTGAGAGTGTGTCCTGATATCTGCACATTTTGTCCTTACAGTGAGCGTGACTATCACACCCTCCATGTATGTTTTGGTGACCTAAGAGCTGGGGATGGAGAAGAAGCAAAAGAACCAGGACTTAGAGGCTCTGCCAGTGTCTGGCAAATACAAAAGTGGATGCTCACAGCCATCCATTGGACAGAGTACAGGGTCCCCAATGAAGGAGCTAGAGAAACTACCTGAGAAGCTGAAGGGGTTTGTAGCCTTATAGGAGGAACAAAAATATGAACTAACCAGTACCCCCAGAGCTCCCTGGGACTAAACCACCAATCAAAGAAAACACATGGTGGGACTCATGGCTCTAGCTGCATATGTAGCATAGGATGGGCTAGTCATTCATCAATGGGAGGAGAGGCCCTTGGTCCTGTGAAGGTTCTTTGCCCCAGTATAGGGGAATGCCAGGGCCAGGAAGTGGGAGTTGGTGGATTGGTGAGCAGGGGGTGGGGGGAGGGTATAGGGGATTTTTGGAGGGAAGACTAGGAAAGGAGATAACATTTGAAATGTAAATAAAGAAAAAAAAAGAAAATATCTAATTAAAAAAATAAAAATAATTAAAAAAAAAAAAGAACCAGGACTATGACTAGGCCCATTTGAAGCACTGGTACTTACAACTACCAGATATGACTGGAACAGGGTGGAGGAGCTATAGCTGTCCATATCTCTGTCCAGGGATGGCTTCATGTCTGTCTTATGAAGACAGTAACTAAAGCGAAGAACACCTGTGAAAATGGCTGTTTTCATACTATTCCGGCACTTGGGGCACAGAGGTGCTGAAAGGCCCCATCCACAGGGACAGCAGAAGCCAAAGGATCCCCAGGACTCCAAAGGGTCTGGACTCCCATAAGAATAGTCAGCCAAGGTCACACAGGTGACGCTGTGACCACAGGAATTCCTGGGTGAGCCTGCACGGGCTGTGCGGTACTTCAAAACAAATGTTTGAATTTGTTCCTAGCCTTTAAAACCTAGGAACTTTCACATTTGTTCCACATTCTGTTTGGTCTCAGGTTGGGGCAGCCATTCAATGTGGGCTCTTGAGTCCCTGTAGGCTCAGCACAGCAGGACACGATTATGCCAGCCAAAGGCACAGGGAGGAAACCCAGGATTGCTTTTGGGGGTGGAAATGATTCACAGGACAAGCATGCAGCTTACAGAGCTGTTTTTACAAAACAGAAATTGAAATTTCCATGACATGTGGCCACCCCACCCAGTGACCACAGGCCTGAGAGCCGCTGGCACAGAAGGATCCAGGGCAGAGTTGGTTGGGCACCAGCTGCTGCTCAATGACACATGTCAGCTCAGGGAAGTCCTGCCTGGGGACAGGGTCAAAGGGCAAGACGGGGGAGACTCACAGCATTATTATTATTTTTTTTTTGAGGCAGAATTGCACTGTGTAACCCTGGCTGTTCTGGAACTCATTCATAGACAAGGTTGGCCTTGAACTTACAGAGATCCACCTGACTATGCCTCCCAGGTACTAAGATTAAAGGTTCATACTGTGCTCAGCTTCAGGAATGATTCTTTTTTTTTTTTTTCCGAGACAGGGTTTCTCTGTATAGCCCTGGCTTTCCTGGAACTCACTTTGTAGACCAGGCTGGCCTCGAACTCAGAAATCTGCCTGCCTCTGCCTCCCGAGTGCTGGGATTAAAGGTGTGCATCACCACGCCCGGCTAGGAATGATTCTTGATGCCATAGAAGGGTAAGAGAGCCACATATCCACCCATACACCTCACACTCATCCACCTATGCACTCACACACTTATGTGCCTGCACACCCATTCATCCATCTACGTAGCCACACATTCAACCACCTATGTATCTAACATCCATCATTCACCCATTTACCAACTCATTCACTGTCCCTGCCTCCATTTACACACACACACACACACACACACACACACACACACACACACACAGACAAACACATAAAGACATACATAGACACACAGATATATACATAGATACAGAAATACACATATACAGATACACACAGAGACACACACAGATACACACAGACACACACAAAAAGACACACACAGAGACAGACACACACACAAAGACACACAGATAGACACAAACACACACAGAGACACATGCAAAAGCAAACACACATAGACAAACATGAAAAGATATACATAGACACAGACATACACAGACACATAAATACACACACAGATACACACACACACACACACACAGACATACACAGAGATACACAGACAGACACAGAGACACAGAGACACACACAGACATTCACACAGACACACAGACACAGACACAGACACAGAGACACACACAGATATACACACAGACACAGAGATACCGAGACACACACAGACATTCACCCAGACACACACACAGAGACACAGAGACACACACCTCCCCATTTATCATTTATCTGCCCATCTACCCAACCACCAACCTTTCCACTGTTCCCTTCTTTCTCTTTTGTGCCTTATGCCTATGCAAGGACTGCACACACGTATTCTGTGTCCTGTGAGGATACAGAAATAAATAAATGGGCGCAGGCTACCCTGGGAGACAAATACCAAAAGGCTGATCACAGCTGAAGACAGAGGGAGAGTGGCACCCATTGGTGACTTAAGGACACTTTTTCTTATTCTGAGCATTGACTTAGTTAAGTCAACCTGTAAGGGGGGGCATAATATAAATAATATGGTTTTGACCTGTGAAAAGAATGAATTTGGAGAAGAAAGCAGATATGCTGGTAGATGATAGGTTGATATGTAATGAACAAGTATGTCTGGGCAGAGGGGGGGAGGGGAGGGAGGTGAAAGGAAGAAAATGTCGTTTCTAAGGAGTCAGGAGTGGACTTTACAAGAAAAACTCTGGCCACCTTGAAAGTTCAGAGAAGCCTTCCCTGAAGATGGGCTATTTAAACTGGCACGCAAAGGATGGATAGGAGTTTTCGGTGCCGTGTGCAATGGAGGACACAGACTGCCCCATAATGGCACACAGCTATAGTCCCAGCCCCAAGACACAAAGTACAGAATTTTAAGGACATCCTCGGCTACACAGTGTGTCTAGGCTATCCTATTCTATGTGAGTTTTATTATTCTGAAAAACAGATCATTCTCAGAGACAGCCCTGTTCCAGCAAAGTCATTTTCATCCCATCCTCCAGCCCAGCCTAGGAGTGAGCTACCCAGCACCCATGGTCTCTAGCAGTTGACAAGATGAAGATTCCAAGAAGTTAAGACACCAGCTCAAGACACAGCTGTAAAGTGCTGGCTTAGGAATCAGAGTCTGTTCTTTTGACCGAAAAATCTACGTTGCAGCCTGCCATGAAGGGGCCGGCTGGGCCTCCACATACATTTGGGCAAGGGAGGTCGTCTAGAAGAGGCACCAATTAGACCGAAGTGCAGGGCAAAGTACAGGCTTTAAATCCCCACTCAAAGAGAAGCAATCCCTCTCCACAGGGTTTCCCAAGAATAAAGGGCCCTGGAGACATGAAAAGGAAACTCATAAAAAAAAAATCGTCTCTGGGTAGTAATTGTATCATAAAAGGCATCGAGTTAGAGCGCACGTGCACACTCCAGCTCACCAGCTCACTCTCATCTCGTATGGGATGAAAGCGCCCAGTCAGACAGGGTGCCAGCATCCCTCATTCATGCCCAGACCGCAGAGATTAAGGGGCGTGTTCAAACCACGGTTGCCAACAGCCGAAGCCTGCCCCGTTGCTTACTGGCACCTGAGTGTGCCTTTCCCTCAATATACTGAGCTCCTACTTCCCTCCACGCTTCTCTACCTCACCTCACGTGAGCCTGCCGATCGCAGGAAAACGCAGACAGACCATCATGAACTTGAGGGGATAGGCTGATTGCTTGCTGGCTAGGGTACATTCAAATACGAATACCTACTAAGTGTGCAGAGCAGGCTGTCAGCTCTCAGGGCCAGTCTTGTGAGGTGAGAGGAGACTGGCTGGAAGGGGACCAGCGAGGGCCGTGCTGGGGAAGGAAGGTCAAGTTCAGAGGCAGCTGCCCAAAGGTGAGCTGGATTGGACAAACCTGACCAGTGTAGTCTGGGAGTGTCAGGGGATGAATCTTAGAACATTCTAGAGGATGGTGTACCAAAGAGGGCACACCCCTAACTTGGATTAAACAAAGCGTCAACTTCTCCCCAGACTCTGAATGGATGCACAGATCTACCCTGGCCGCCTGGACCTATCAGAGTGTTTTAACTGAAGTTCAGAGGTGGATGTTTTGAGACTGCCTTTGGTTTGTAAATGGGGTTCCATGGCCCCCTGTTCCCAGCAGGCTCTTGTGGGGAGCAGGCCTGCGATGAATGGGTGGGTGGATAGGTAAGTGGGTGGATGGGTGCACTCATAGACCAGTGGACAGAGAGGAGAGTAGGGAGGAAGGTAAGTTGATGAGCAGGCATGAGAGAGTAAAGGATAGATGAGTGAGTAAATAAATGGATGGATGGATGGATGGATGGATGGATGGATGGATGGATGGATAAAAAGATGGATGAATGGGTAAATAAATAAAGAGATGGATGGATGGATGGATAAGTGGGTGGATGAGTAGGTGTATAAATGAAAGGGTGGGTATATTAATAGAAAGTAGGAAATGAATGAAAGGAGAAAGAGGCAGGGGAGGAAGGAAGGAATGGACAGCAATATTCCCATAGGTAGATTCAGAGACCTGTTTCCACCTTTTCCACAGGACTCCAGGCCTTAGCCTTCACAGAGCCTTCCTAGCGTGACTCTCCCTCATTCCTTACCTCTCTCCCCTTCCATCACCAAGTCAGCCTCCAAAGTGCTGTCACAGCTGCTCAGGGCCCCCCTCCCAGGAGCCTCCCACAGTCCTCTCTGTCTGCTCTTCCTACAGGGGAGAAGCAAAGGCATCCATCCTGACAAGGAGGGGGAGCCCTCCCTCCGCCTGCAGCTCTGGCTAGTCAGGCAGAAACACAGTCCGTTTTCTTTTTTCCAGGGATGAACACAAGCTCGTCTCTGCAGGGTAACAGGCAAAGCCTCTATTCTGTCCTTCACTTAATCAAGAATCACCAGTGATATTGCTGAGGCAGGGGGACATAACACCCCACAGCTTGCCAGCACATGATGGGCTCCCCTATGACCACAGCAGAAGAGAGCTCCATCTACCCCCTCTTTCCCCTCACAGACTTCCAGCCACTGGGAAGCTTACCCTTCTTCACTCTGCTGCCCTTGTGACTTAGTGGCTTCTGGGAAAACAGAAGGGCAGAGTGTGGCTTGTGACCTCCTGGGTATTGTGGAGCTTGATTCCAAATGTGGGACCCACGGGGGTGGCTTGTCTAGCTCACGCAGACTGTGTCAGGTCTGGAATTTTATCTCAGTTCCACTGACTTCATGTTAGTCTAGACCCCAGTGCCTTCATCTCCTGCCCCAGAGAAGACAACCCCTCGAAGCTCCGGGCTGGCTTAGGGAGCCAATACAGTCCAGAGCAGCTGGGAGAAGTCACAGAGACAGTCCCTGGAACCCCTTCTTTCTTGGTATCTGGACTTCAGGGCCACGTTTCTCACCATCCCTCTCCTACAGCTTCAGTCTGTCTATCAAATATGTCGACACAGGTTTGATTAGAAAGTCCCCACATGTCACACACTGGATTCCTCTTTGCTTTGCTCAGGGTGGCACCTTCTAGTCTGGTGGGGACTAGTCACATGTTTCAACCTTGCACAGAATCTGTGGGCACTTGAGAGCACACCTCCAGCTGAGAGAGCAGAGGCTAGTGAGGGGATCCAGCGAACGCCAGTTCTCAGGTTAAAAAAGACATGCAATAGAATGGGAGTCACTATCTAAGATGGGGCTCCCACTGGCCCCAAACTCCTCTTCCTCTCCATGTCCCTCTTGTCCTTGTGTGCCTTCAGCTCTTCTCCTCACCTTCATGCCCAGTCAGACATGGTGCCAGACTGCCCCCAAGTCTCTGAGTATGGCCACCAGCGTCCCTACAGTTTGAAGCCATGTTCCACATGTTCTTCTAAGACCAGGAAAATCATGCATGGTGGGTGACAGTAGCTCTGGACAGATCCCACCTCCTCTGACATTGACCCAACTCCAGTACCTTCTTGTCACTGAGGAGAGGGACTCACCAGTCATGGTGGTGGTTGTAACTCTATAAATGAGCCAGCTCCAAGGTAGGCTAGCCCACCACAGAAAGCAGAGGGATTGGTGTGAGTATACCCAAGACCACATGCTTCACATAGCAGCTGTACCGGGACACAGACTGCCTCGGGTGGGCTCCTTCTGCTGTCAATTCAATTTTGACTAAGGAAACTGGCCTTGAGTTCAATCCTCATGCCTGCCCTGGGGCCTCACCTCACCCTGCCTTACACATGCTTGTATGCCAAGTTCCAGTGCTCGTGGGGAGATTCTCCCACTCTCAAGTTTTGGGAACACCAGGCTGTGACTGTCTCACTGCAGACACCTTGGTGGGGTACCCAGGACCCCAAGAAAACCTCTAAGGCGTGTGTGTGTGGGATTTCTCCAAACATTTATTCTAGTGTTATCAGGACAGCATACCTAGACCTTTGGCCAGTCTCTGCCAGCTGAGAACGAGGCTCCAGGATTTACCGAGTAGATTACATGGCACTTAGCTAATGAAAAGACCCCCATCCCACCCACGCACAAGATATTGATCCACTGCTGACAACCGTGGAGCTGACAGCAGCCTCCAGCCCATTAATAAAATTGAACAGTGGGGGGAACTGGATGTATGGGGTGGGGGAAGAAGTGAATTAGACAAGGGAAGGGGAGGGCGAAGTGCCCTCTGACCCAGAGCAGCGGAGGGAGGGAAAAATGAAAGGAGGAAGACTGCAATCAGCCTGGGCCCAGAGGAAGTGGAGCCACAGAAGTGGCTAAACAACTAAGGCAGGTCCGGTGTCACCTGCAGACAACACAGGTGTGGCTATAAGACAGGCCTTTGGGGCCTCCATAGTCCCCTGTAGGCTTGGCTTGGAAAAAAATGAGCTGGGGTGCAGCTCCGTGGGAGAGCGTGAGCCAGACAAGCAGAAGGCCCAGGTTCCTTCCTCAGGAGACAGGAAAGACTAGGGAATATGTGGGCAGAGGAATAAGGAAGGGAATTAAACTGTGAATGTCTTTTGAAAATATGCATTTTCATATAAAAAAATGTGAACTGAGGGTGTTTCTGGAAAAATCGGACACACCCTATGCGAGTTCTCCTTCTTTCATGGTGGTAACTGACCTGAGGGGAAACGTCAGAGAGAGGTGGGGCTCGGCTCACAGAGTTCATCTTACTTACTTACTTACTTACTTACTTACTTACTTACGTACTTACTCCAGTGGTCCAGCCACAGTGTTGAAGTATCACCCTGTCTTCCAGTTTGAACTGAGGTGTGACAGAAAGAAACACCGGGGTGTGGAGAGACCTGTGTGAGTACACACGTGCAAGCTGGTGCACCTGTGCAAGTGTATGTGCATGAGTATGAACCTGTGCATGCGTGTTCATGTGTGTGCACACATGGGAGCCTTTGCATGTGTGTTCACACTTGTAAGATTTATGCAGATTTATGTCTTGCATGTGTTGGCATGCATATGCACACCTGTAAGCTTGTGCATATCTGTGAATGTGTGTGTGTATGAGTGTGAACCTGTGCATGCCTGTTCAAGTGTGTACACACATGGGAGCCTTTGCATGTGTGTGCACACTTGTAAGACTTAAACAGGTATGTGCATGAGTCTGACTCTCACGTGTGTTGACATGTGTGTGCACACGGGTAAGCCTGTGCACTCATGTTTTCATAAGCATACACATGTGTGTGAATGGTGATTGCCCATATGGGGCCTGGGTAGGGGACACACTGGTCACTTCTCCCTCAGTGGATTTAATCTCGTTTTTTTTTCTATGTACTATGTCATCAATGGAAACAGGAGTGGTGGCTTTAGGAAATTGATCTACACAGAGCAGAGGACTCCATGCCGTGGCAGGATTTTTGGAAAGGCCAGCCTGGTTTTCCCAACTCGAGGGCAGCAGACAGCTGGAGTTGCTATCTTTGGTTTGCTCACATTTCCAGTTGGGAAACTTGAGAGGGGATGTGCTGAATTCAGGCTGAATCACGGTTGCCTGCTTCCTTGAGGAGGGGCTCACACACACGGCGCTGCTGGTGCCCCTCTCCTGTTTCATCCCAAACTGAACTTAGGACAGGAGTGGATGCCCTCAGTCCTCCTTCCCCTGGACATCTGAGTAAGTCCCACCTCCCAAAAGGATGAGAACAAATTGTGATCCAGATGGGGAGAGAAGGAGGCTGACTGGTATTTTTTTTTTCAGCTCTTGTTTTGCCAAGTGATGGTTGGCACATCTGTGTGTTAGATGAAAAAACAAAAAAAACAAAAAAACCTATGGCCCAATGAACCAGAGTCTCACCCTAGCTTGTCCCTGCTATGTGTCACAGGCAGGTCACTTAACCTCTCTGAGCCTCAGACTTTGTAGAAAACAGTTAAATGTGTCCTCTAAGGTTGGAGGGAGGGCTGGATGAGAAAGGAAATCATGAAGAGCTCTGGGTCTGGCACAGCCGAATGCCAGAGAGCAGCTGACACAATACTGGAGCCAGCAATGCCACTTGAAGCACCTACTGTGTGCACAGAGGAACAGGGGACATGTCCCATCCATTTTCAATCAACTTCCCAAGACACCACTGAGAGGGAAGCTATTATTTTTCTACTTCAAGAAGAGGAAACTGGGGCCTGGAGCAATGGCTCAGTGGTTAAGAGCACTGGCTGGCTGTTCTTCCCGCGGACCCACGTTTGATCCTCAGCACCTTTTGTAGACTATTATCCGTGATCCATCTCTCCCCTTCCAAGGCTCATTTTATTTTATGTGTATGGGTGTCTTGCCTGTACGGGTGTCTTGCCTGCATCTGTTTGTGCACCACATGAGTGCCTGGTTCCTGTGGAGGCCAGAAGAGGGCATCAGATCTCCTGGACATGGAGCAGGTGGTTGCAAGCCTGCAGGTCTGCACGGTTTACAGACCTCACGTGCTCACTATTGGCCCTGCCCCATTAAAGGCCAGGCAAATGTGTTTCCAATTGAGAGCAAAAGGGCACCTACTGTGTGCCTGGCCTCATGCTAGCACCAAATTCAAAGACTATACTAATGATTAGATAGGAAGAGCAAGACCCATCAGTCTACCCACACATCCAACCACCAACTCATCCACCCACTCATCCAGCCACCCATCTATAAATCCATCCATCCATCCATCCATCCATCCATCCATCCATCCATCCATCTGCCCACCCATCCACCTACTTATCCATCCATCCATCCATCCATCCATCCATCCATCCATCCATCCATCCACCTAGGTACTCATCCATCCATTCACCTAGCTATCCATCCATCCATCTATTTATCCATCCACCCATCCATTTACCATCTGTCCATCCATTTGTCTGCCTGTCCATCTACCCATCCATCCATTCACCCACCCATCCATCCATCTATCATCCATCTATCCATCTATCTATCCATCCAACCACCCATACATCCATCTGTCCATCCATCCATGTATTTATACATCTACCTAGCTACTCATCTGTCCATCCATCCATCCATCCATCCATCCATCCATCCATCCATGCATACATACATACATCTACTTAGCTACTCATCCATCTATCCATCCATCCATCCATCCATCCATCCATCCATCCATCCATCATCTATACACCCTTCTGTCCCTCCCCCTTTTGACTATTCTACTTTTACATGAAAACAGCCCAGCTCTCCAGCAGGGATCCCCAACAGCCTTGAGCCTCTGAAAGCATGTACAGGCAAGTGATAGGGAACCATCCTCCCCAGCTGGGCCTCTTCTTCCCCTCACTGCTGGCGGCAGCTGCAGCCAGACATGTGGAAGCCATTACCAGCATCCCGTCTGATTTCATCTCCCTTGTGTGTAGCTTAACGCTGTGGATTCCAAGGAATGTTGGCCAAGTTCCTTGGCAGAGAAAGAGCCACAGGAATGAGGAGCACTCTCGAGTCCGCCTCATCTGCAGACAGGCCTCTTCACATCCCAGGTTTAGGAGCAGCGGGTGCAACCCACAGGGGTATGAGGAAGACTCTCCCAACCAGAGCAATTTAAACTTTAGCCTAGACTCAGCTTTATCCAGACGGTGCTGCCTCCCTGTGCCTCAGTTTCCCTATCCGTAAAGCAGGAATCATAATGGTAAACATATGTGGCCTCCTACCCTTGACTCCAAGGGTTGATGCTGGGTGGTTGCCTAAATCCCTGCACGGCTATTTGAGAAACTGCATTCTTTCCTGCCCAGCCCTGAAGCCTGCTTTTCCGTGCAAACCAGGCTAGGCAGTCGTTCAGAAAAAAGTCTGTAGCCTGCCAGAAGCCCTGAGCAGTCACCTCACGTGCCGTGCCTCGGCTTCCCCAGCCTTCTGCTGCACACTCCTTAGCTATCCCTTCATTGACCAGCCCTGACAGATGTGGTCACTCACATAAAGCATCCAGTTGGCTGGCCAGCATGCACATCCTGCCTGAAAAAACCAAGTGGACAGTGTGCCTGAGTAATGATAGGCAGGCTACACACACATATTCATGAGCGCACACAATGCTCCTGCCTCCACGTGCGCGCGCACACACACACACAAACATACACACACACAGGTGAATGCACACACAGACACACACACATGAACAGACACACACAGACACACACACATGAACATACACATGGACACACAGAGATACACACGCACACATATGCATTCATGCATACACTTCCTTTTTCCTCTCTTCTCCAGGGATCCCTGTGTGTCTGTCACCACCAACCCCCCTCCCCTGTGTTGCTGCTTCCAGTGACTGTAGGAGCTTGCCTAGGTGGCTCCTCTCAGCCTCTACTCAGCTCACATTCCACACTCTCATTCCCACTGCAGCAACGAATGCCCCCATGGGGGACTGTGGCCTCCTGGGAGTGGGGGAGACAGGAAGAGAGGGTGGAGGGGTGGGCTACATGGCCCCCTACAGCAGAGTCCCTCTGGCTGGTCTGCCTGCAGCTCTTGGGGATAGCCTGAATCTCCTGATTTGTCAGATGGAATGTAGGAGGGGAGAAAGAGCTGGAACTGGACTGGAGGTGCCTTGCAGGGTCCATGGTATGGGTGTCCGTCTGTCTGTCTGTCTGTCTGAGTGTGTTTGCATGTTTATCTGTGTGTAAGTCTGTGTGTGTATGTCTGTCTCTGTGTATGTGTCAGGCTCTCTGTGCATTTCAGTCTCTCTGTGTGTGTTGGTCTCTGTGTGTATCAGTCTCTGTGTGTCTGTGCATTGTATCCTTCTTTGTGCATGCATGTGGCAGTCTCTGTGTGTCTGTGTTGGTCTGTGTGTATAAGTATCATTATGTGTGTGTCTGTGTCAGTTTTTTGTGTGTATCATTTTGTGTGTATGTTTCAGTTTCTGCATGTACATGTGTCATTATGTGTATGCTTGTGTGTCAGTGTGTATCTCAGTCTGTGTATGTCAGCCTGTATATATGTGTAAGTCTGTGTATGTATGTCAGTCTGTGTGTGTCTGTATATATGCCAGTCTGTGTATGTGTATAAATCTTTTTCTCTCTCTCTCTGTGTGTATGTATGTCAGTCTCTCTGTGTGTAAATCTCTGTGTCTGTATGTCAGTCTGTATCTTTCTTTCTCTCTTTCTCTGTGTGTATGTCAGTCTGTGTGTGTCTGTATCTGTGTGTATGTCAATCTGTAATATGTATGTAGATCTTTTCTCTGTGTGTGCATGTATGTATGTCAGTCTGTGTATGTGTGTGTTTGTATGTGTATGTCTCTCTCTTTCTGTATGTCAATCTGTGTATGTAAGTCGGTGTGTGTGCACATTCACATGTGCACTTGTGATATTACCACCCTCCTCTTAGCTGGACACACAGTCCTGGCACAGGGAGGAGGAGTGAAGGGCTCTGTCTGTCCATCTGTCCTTAAATATCAGCTGAAAGTGGCTGCTGTGAAAGTCTAATGAGGGGACAGAGTGGCCTGGATCTGAGCATCTGCATCTGCTGCTCAGCCAGTCACACCTGCTTCCATCTCCACCCTCTCCATGGCTGTTTGGGTACCGTCTGGCACCCTGCAAGCATCTGTGTCTCTCCTTCTGCCCACCTCAGAGCTCCTACACAGGCTGCACCTCAGACCGCAGCTTTCAGACTTCCAGAACTTCTCATTGTTTGTCTTCTCTATTAACTCTGACCTCAGATTCTCAGTTATATGTCCTGGCCCTCTCTCCTAGGGTTCTCTCTGTGTCTCGCTGGCCCAGCTCTGTCCTTCTGTCTGTCTCTCCACTGGCCCTTGCTGCACTCACTGTGTCCATCTTTCCCAGAAAGCTATCAGGATCCCACCCTTTCAAAGACACCATCATGACTACAGGGGTGAGGCTCTGTGAGTGATGTCTTCCACCAAGTGACCAGCTATGTCTGTGCTTACCTGTAGCCACTTTATCCTGACCCCTGCATCCTGTAGGCTTCCATAGCTAGTACACACATTCCCCTGAACCCCAACTCCTAACCCCTAACCCCTGACCCCCAACCCCTAACCCTGGCCAGTTCCTGTATATGGGTTCCTCAAAATAGCATCGGACAGGGAAAGCAGTTAGCCTTCCTCTGGGTTCAGCGAACTCTCTTCTGTTGAGAAGCCATGCCTGGGGCGGAGTCTCCAGGCCTGGGATTAGAGAGCCCCAGGGTTGGCAGCCCAGAGTCACACCATCGTTCTTTGCCCCAGCTCAAACTTTCAGGATGCTCAGAACACCACTTTGCGTTGCTGTTTTCCTGTAAGACTTGCCCACATGCAAATGTGCCCCAACCCCCTTTTCTCAACTCCACCCCTCTTTCCCATCTGTTCTCTTGCTTGCTGCTCAGATGTCTCCCAGGCCAGGCTGGGGGCTCAGCAAGTGTAGGCCAAGACCTCCCTGCACCGCCTCCTGCAGACTTGGCTCCCTAGACTTAAGGATCCCGTCTTTAAACCAGCCGGGGACGTGCCTGCAGCCTGCCTGGGTGCAGCAGGCATCCTCACTGGGCCCATCCCAGACACTGACGCCCCAGCAGGCCATTCATCATAGCTCCTGTAGCCCTCCATGTAAGGAGGGGACAACTGAGTATCGCTACACTCCTGGCTCCGCCCACTCCCCAGCTCCTCTGCTGCCGGGTTCACGGATGGGCGCCCCCCCCTGCTCTTGGCGCCCGCTCAAGCTTCCTGGTGAACTAAATTGATTTTTTATCGTTGCTGTGGAGCGAGCTTAATGAATCTGTTAGTGACGGCTGCCTGCCCCAAAAGCCTCTCGGTGCCCGCGCCACCAGAACGGCTCTTCTTGCGAAGGAGGGGGCGTTATTTAAGGCTCAGCCTGGGCTCTGGAGAACAGCTGGGGCAATGGCTGAGAGGTTGCCTTCCTCCTGGGGTGCTTCTTGTGGTGGGAGGGCTTGCAATGGGGCCGGAAGTAGGAAAGCAAGCAGGAAAGATTGAAAGACTTTGCTTTGCCTGGGGACCAACAATTCACCCACCCACCCACCCACCATCATCGGTCTATCTGTCTGTCTGAATGTCCATCCATCTATCCAACCAATTCATACATCCATGCGTCTACTAGCCCACCAACCCATGAATTCAAACACCATCCACTCGTCCACCTACCTAACCCATCTACCCCTATGTCTATCCATGTGTCTGTCTGTCCATGCCCACCCTATCCATTCATTTCTCCATCCATCCTTCCTTACAAATCTATCTTTCCATCTGTCTGTCTATCTGTGCTTCCTTGTGTCTGTTGCTCCTTTGGTGAGAACAACTCATGATGAAATCATCATGCTTGCTTTGGCCCACAGGGTCGCAGGAGCTGCCCCAGATGCCACAACTGCTTTCTTCGCTTCATGCCTGTCCATGACACCATGGCCTCCCAAACATGCCCAAGGCCCTCTATACCCAAGACGTCTTTACCTGAGACTAACACTTTTCCTCTACCCTAATAGTCATGCCTTTTCTTCACAGGTCTCTAGTCAAACTTTACACCCCAGAGACCGGCTGTGACTGCTTCTGACTCAGACCAGCATTCTCCCTGTTTATTTCTCATTTGGGTGACTTCTTAGTCTTTGCTCTTGATGAGGTATGGGTGGGTGACCTGATTTCTCTTGTCTTCTGCCGTGACGGAGCTCTGCAGTAGCCAGAGCAGTACTCAGGATCCAATCTTCTCTAGGAGTCCTCTCAGCCAGGTGCTTTACCACACTCCTGTAAATGGTGAGTTTGAGGCCAGCCTGGCCTATAGAGAGAGAGAGAGACCCTCTCTCAACCAAGAGTCCTTGTCCCTCGGAGACATACACAGCTAACCCAAGGCTGTGTGGCAAGGCATGTGCTGGACAGTTCACTTATGGAACTGGAAGGTGAGCCAGTGCTGCCTTGCAGAAAGCCCAGAAAATGCAGGTTCCCAGCCTGAGACTTCTCCCTAGGCTGCACTAGGCAGGTCCAGATTCAGATGCAAAACTTCATAAAAAAATTATTTTGAAGACAATGGGCAGTTAATGATACCAGGGAGAGGAAGGCGTTCTGAAGAGCAGAAACAAAGACATGAATCACAGAGGGTGGCGGGAAGTGGATAGATGTGTGTACCTGAAATTAAACAAGAAAAAAAAATCAGTGTGACTAAAGAGATCATAAATGAAATTAAAACCTAGCTAGCGAACGGACGAGCTTCAACACATAAAAGAAAAAAAAATTGGTTAGTGCCCGCCATATAGATATATTTTAAAAGCTGCTCACATATCAGGTGGAGACAGTAATGCCTTCAATGAAGGAATGTCTCAGAAGAAGGCATGTAAATGACCAAAAAGGTGCAGACAGTTATAGGGCAGGTGAAACCCCTGTGGCTGACTTCACCAGGAGCCAATGGTGGCTTCAATACAGACAGGTACTTGTTGAGTGGGGTTTAGTGTTGATCAGGGAAAGAGGAGGGAGGTACTGAACCTCTAAAATCAGGGAGCCTCTCTCTTGAAAGACATTTGCTCACTTAAAATGAATGGCCCAGGCTACCCCAAATGGCTCAGCTGTGTAGGTATGAGGACCCAAGGTGCATGCCCAGAGCCCAGGCATGGTGGGTGAAACACACTTTTATAAGTCACACACTGGTGGGAACAGGTATGGGCAGAGCTGCCAGCCTAGCCAGACGGCCGAGCTTCAGACCTGTCCAGTCTCATACAGGTAGTGGCAGAGGGCAATAGATACCTGATCTCTTCTCAGGCCTCCATGAGCATGTGTGCACACAAGCACACATGTACATACCCAAATGATACACGTCACCTCTATCTTCAATACCCCAATACCATGGGATTCTACATTCTGGAATCTCAGATCCAGACAGAGCTGGAGCCACCCTGAGCATCCCAGGGATTCTGAAACACATACTACAGATTCAGACATGATGTGGCCAGAAAATATCACACACAACCCTCATTTCTGAAATGACTCTGAGGTGAGTGGCATCAGCCTAATGCTGCTGCAAAGCAGGAATGGCAGAAAGAGACCCCTGTCAAGCCAGCAGCAGAGTCTGGGAAGGGTTAATACCTCCTGGTATTTTCTGCAAAACAACATGGGTCCTTCTATTTCTTTAGATTGGGGTATGTTTCTGCTGCTGTTTGAAGAGATGAGGCTTTCCTATATAGCCTAGGGTGGCCTGAACCTTGCTATGTACCTGACATGTTCTTTTTACCTCAGACATCTGAGATTTGGAGATTTCAAACATAAGACACCATGCTTGGTGAAAAACTATTCAAAGACATTTTTTCCCTTTCAGAACTTCTGTTTGTTCAATTGCTATTAAGTGGCTAGTAACTGACTAGTCAAACCCGTCCTGATTTTTTTTTCAATCCTTGGAATGAAAGCTAGGACTTGGTGCTAGCTGAGCAAGAGCTCTATCACTGAGCCACAAGCCTAGCCCACATTTAATACTTCCATTAAAGGGAAACCTTCAAATAAAATCCCACAATGTCTATAAAGTTTCCCTCAATTAGAGGCCATCTGGTGAAGGAGGGACCCCAAAAGGCGTGTGCTGCTCAGGTGAAGTTTTCCAGCTTCTGGCCAGTGTGGCAACTGTCACCATGCTGTGCGGAATAATCTCGGGGATGGGAGTGCTCACCTTGTAAGCAGAAGGGCCTGAGTTCCATACTCAGCAGCTCATAGTAGGAGCTTTGCTTTCTCTGTCCTGGGCGTGCTCCTGTGTAGGATAACAGAGAAATCTGGTTGCAAACCACTAAATGACAGTAACTTCCCCATGGGAGACAAACTCAACCCACAAATGCTCCCCAACTGTGCCCTTAGGGGGCACAATGTACTCCATCTTGGAAGCCACTGGTGTCAAGGAAGAAATGTGTGTGTGTGGGGGGGGGGACATTTCTTCTGTCCACACTGAATACACCACACCTATTTGTTTAGCTTTTTACCCAAAGATATTTCCAGATGCTCGTTATGCCTTGTGGGCCCCCAGAGATCTATCCAAGGCCGATTTGATTGAAAGGCATGTCTAAGATTGTCTCCTGTTCCTATCCAATGATAAAGACCATGTGCGTGTGGAGGACAGTGCATTGTCATCCCAACTCTGCCTGGGAAGAAGCCACAGTTCTACAGAGCCAAGCACCACATGAACCAGCATTCTGGATCCTGTGGAGTAGCTGCTCAGGGCTTCCAGGGAGTGATGTGTGAACATGAAGGTGACCCTTCCTGCTGGGGGTTGGAGGGTGGGGGGAACAAGCTGGCTGGCTGGGTGTTCAGGTACAGTCCTTTCTGTGAGCCCGTGGCATTCTCATTTATCTGTGAGGCACTGATGGGCTAAGGAGCGTTTGAGAATTGTGCAGTTACGAACAAAACAAAACAAACAAAACAAAAAGAAAAAAACAAAGACAAAACAACCAAACAGACAAGCTCAGGGAAGAGGCAGGAGGTGTTGAAGGTTGGGGGCTTCCATCCGGAGCTAAAGCCCATGAAAGGGACTGATGTTGGATTCTGGCCGTGGTAAGGCCACCACAGCAGGAGAGGGCTGCCCTGTGGAGGTGATGGACAGACCCAGCCAGGATGACCCCACTAAGCTGGAAGCAGGCAGCAGGTAGAAGGGGTCCTCGTCTTACTCTCCAGTCCTGTACATGTTCATTACTGGTGCCCATCAGCAGAAACTCCCACTCTGAAAGCCAGAGACAAAGAAGTGAAGAGCCAGCTGCTACCGCCATCACAGAGGTGAAGGTGCAAATGGGGGAGGGGTGTGTGCAGGACCTGCAAACACAGCAGTCCTACAGAGACCCTCTCTACAGGCACTCCATGAAAAATAAAGGTACAGACAGTATGGTAACTGCACCAAAGTCACACAGGCAGGAGAGACGGAGCTCATCTGAACCGGCTCTGGAGTGTGGAGAACCTAGGCTAAATCTCTGCCCTGACAGTCACTGATCTTAATGGTTACCTTGTGCCTGTAAAGTGGGCTTAGTGGTTCCCGCATCCGTGGGCCGCGGAGGGCAGATGGAGCACGTAGAATGAGGGAAGCGTTGGGTGCTGATCACTGACTCAGACAAGGCCTCCCCCCCCCAACTCCCGGCAGTTATTAACTAGCGTCAGGCTCTGCATTATGTATGGGGCAATTTGTCTGCCTCTCCCTCCACCCGCAGCATCGATCCCCACGCTCGGCGGCCTCATTGAGATGCAGGGCCACAGCCCTGGGACTCCATCCCAGTGTCTGCTCAATAGCTTATATTTTTAATTTGTCAATAATCTGTTCAGACCTTGGACTGAGCCCCGTGGAAGGCTCAGCAGGATTGCTGCCTAGGGAGGGGGGTGTTGGGCACCACGGGAGGGGACAGTGACCCCCTGCATCAAAGCAAACCTGACTGAGGATGAGGAACAAAAGGGGTACAACCGGACACTGGAGATCAAGGGGGTCACAGGCTAGGCAAGCACACACCAGCCTGTGTCCCCCCCCCCCGTCTCAATCCTAGCTCAGGTGCTGATGAACTTGACCGAGACACAAAGCCTTTTGGGGACCCTGTTCCACGTTTGTGAAGAGTGTGAATGGCTATGGAGCAATCTTGTATGTTCCTTCAGAATGACCTTTCGCATACAGAGGGATGTGGCGTGCATTAACTGTTCCATTGTCACTAAACGTTTTCTTTTTAGAGTCCAGTAAGGAAGACAGTCGGCAGTGAGCACCAGGGGATCTGCAGAGCTTGGCATCGCCAAAGAGAAGCTTCGTTTCCCAAATCATTCCTGAGGAAAACTGAAGCTCAGAGAGGATAACTCCCTGGCCCAAGGTCACCCAGCAGGGCCATGCGGTTCAAGCACTCAGACAGAGCAGAACTTCAATCTTCGAGGTTCCAATCATGTATGTTAGAATCCTTGACACAGGACAAGACAAAGCCCCTCAGTCTTGCCTGGCATTTGTGTGTGTGTGTGTGTGTGTGTGTGTGTGTGTGTGTGTGTGCTTCTGTCTTTTCTCTGACAGCCCTGGATGCTGTGCGGAGGCGCAGGAGGCTTCCTCCCTCCCTCCTGGGTCCTCATACATCCTTTTACTCCGATGTACTTGTTCCCCCACCCCATGGAAGAAAGAGACTAGGAGAGGCCTCAGAGCTGGAAGGATGGAGGTGGCTTCCTCCAGGAAACAGAGTCCTATCCAAGGTCAGGACTACCCAGATCAGCTCAGGATTTGCATATGTCACAGAAGGCCATCTTGGCTGCTGGAGCCCACAGCTTCCTACCTCGGACATCACCAAAGCTGGACACCTGACCCCACAGTTACCATTTGCGTGATGCATCTGTTCCTGCAGGATTCACTGTCGGCTACAGAAGCAAATGTAAGTCTCACCATTCTGCAAGGTCCTAGAGGCCTCTGTGCATGTGGGAAGCAGCCAAACCCAGAGGCTGTGACATTTCCCCACCTCCTGGGTGTGTAGTCCAAGGTGAGCCCACTCGCCAGCTGAGTGCCACAGAATCTGAGCCACTGGGGCTCAGAGGGTTGAGACTACCCCAATTCCTCACCTTGACCCACTATTTCCCAAGCTGATTATTGCACAGCTCCAGAGAACTGGAGGCACATTGCCTCTCCCTTCTTCAGCCTGGGCCCCCCAGGAGCCTGGGGACTTTAGCTTCTGTCTCCAGAGACCTTTCCCCCAGAGTCTATGTCTGTTAATAGCTCTATTTCCTCCAGAGAGCTCTCTGGTGCTGGCAGAATCCCCATGTGCACACAAGTCGGTAGCTACAAATGCCCTTGAGACTCCGTCCGCACCTGGGTGCTCTCACGGGTGAACGTGGGTGCTCTACAACACCAGATCTTTGAGAGCCTCTGTAACCACTATATCCTGCCCATTCCCACTGAGCAGGCGAGAAACTGAGGCGGGATATCTTGAGAGACTGCAGATTGTATGGGGACAGCCTTCTTCTTTCATAGTCCATTAGTCTCCCTAGGGAACACCTGTGCTAGGGGAACCTCAGAAAGCCTCTGTGTCCCTCAGGGCTCCTAGAGGACACAGGATGGATGTGGATGCTAGTGGGGGGAACGGAGTCCCCAGCCAGTGTGCACCGGTATCATGCAGTGTGAAGTCAGATGGTTTGCAGACTCTAAATCTAACTCTGTCACTGGTCTTGTCAGCTGAGAAGAAATCAGGACTGACCTATACCACCACTACCACCTTCTGCTCTTCCCCACTCCCCTCCTCTCCCCTTCCCTTCCTTCTCATCTCTATCCTCCTCTCCCTCCTCTTCCTCCTTTCCTTGGCCCTCCCTATTTATCCCCTCCTCCCCCTACTTCAGATGGTCTTTGACGATTGCAGATGCCTCAGTAAAACTTCCCAAGAAGTGCAGGAGATGGTACCCTTTGTCCTGCAGCCCGTGTCTTGCATATCCTAAAGATCTCAAGAGAAGTCCGGGGCGGGCAAAAGAAAATCCCCACCCTAACTCCTGTCCCACCTCCACCCTGCAGAGGGGCCTGACCAACCACCAGCTCCACCAAACTCAGCTCGGGTTTTCTCAGAGGCTGTGATGGGCTTCACAGCGCAGCCATTTTTGAACAGAAGCAGGGAGCTTGTGGTTGGTGTCCCCACGGGAGCTGGTCTTTCTGTTCTCCCTGCTCTGGGGTGAGGACAGCAGGTTGGTTTAGCAGGAGCACTGGGATGTGAAATGGGCCAGAGAACAAACGAGGGAGGGGAATTCAATGTGTCTGGGTTTCTCTGTGGCTGGAGTTTATTCATGCGGGAAGTGAGTTGAGGCTACAGATTTCCCATGGGGCTCAGAGTGTCAGATGGCCTGGTGACAGGCAGCCCTGGGGCAGGGCTAAGGGAAGGGTGAAAATGCTAAGCCTTGTAACAGCTCAGGCTCTCTCATTCTCCAAGGTAACATTCTATCAGCTGTGTGGCCTGGGGTAACCTGCTGCACATTCTGGGTTTCACTTTCTCTATTAGATAAGCAACTCTTTGGAGAAGGCAGGACTCCTGTCATGTTGATAAAGCAATAACTGAATGTGAGAGTGCTCAAGGCGTGGTTCTAATACACCCAACCCCCGAGCCCTTTGCCAAAAAGCAGTGGCTAAAAACCCAGCCATTGCTTCAACCTTTGGGATTATTTTAAAGTTCCTAGGGACTATAGTTCCTTACACCAGCTCCCATCCAGACCTTCTGTAGCAGAGTAGCAGTCCATGGAGAAACTCAGGGTAAGATGATGCCTCCCAGGTCTGACTTCTGCCCAGGGCCACTAGCAACAGTAAGGGGGAGGGGTCTCTGTCCAAGGTCCTGAAACAGAAGCCCTCTAGGCTGGGGCTGTGCCAGTGTCTTCAGGAAGACCTAGTGGAGAAGGTTTCTCCTTTTCTACTGAGGTCCCTCACTCTCTCCCTCAGGCCTTCCCGTTCTTTTCTCCCTCCTATTTCTCTTCTTTCTCTCCTGTTTTCCCCTCCCCTCTCCACTTACCTGTCTCACCTGTCTCCCCACCATCGTCTCCTCCACTTCCCTCTTCTTCTTGATTTGTCTGCCCAGATGCCTGCCTCCAGTTTACCCCTGACTTCTTCTGCCTCCTTCAGAGAGACACCTCCAGCCAGAGTCATTTTTTTCTCTTCCTTCATCCACCCTTTGGAGACATCGCTGTTCCCATCATGTCTCCAGATAGAGATCCAGAACAACAGATGCCCCCTTCTTCCACTCTCTGTAGAGATGCTCATCCCCACCCCCACCCCCAAAGAGATGCTCCTGAGGAAGGAGGCCATCCAGGAATCCATCAGAGAAACAGATCCACACTTAACCCCTCAGCTAAAGTTCTTCTCACTGAACTCATGTCTTACAAACTCACTCATGGGCCAGAGTGAGCACAGCATCCAAGGAAAATGGCAGCCAGGCAGCACAGAAGCCAGGGAGCAGAGCAGTCAGGAAGCACAGTAGCTAGGGAGCATAGCATACAGGGAGCACAACATTCAGCACAGCAGCCAGGGGGCAGAGCAATCAGGGAGCATAGCATCCATGGAGCACAGCAACTAGGGAGCACAGCATCTAGGGAGCATCGAAGCTAGGAGGCACAACATCCAGGGAGCACAACAGCCAGGTAGCACAGCAGCTAGGGGACACATCTAGGGACCATAGCATACAGGGAGCACAGCAGGTAGGGAGCATAGCAACCAGGGAACAGCGCATCCAGGGAGCACAGCATCCAGGGAGCACAGTATTCAGGGAACAGTGTATCCAGGAAACACAGTAGCCAGGGGGCGTAGCATTCAGGGAGCACAGCATCCAGGGAGCACAGCATCCAGGGCATATAACATCCAGGGAGCACAGCAGCTAGGGGGCACAACATCCACGGAGCATAGCAGCTAGGGACCATAGCATACAGGGAGCACAGCAGATAGGGAGCATAGCAGCCAGGGAGCACAGCAACCAGGGAACAGAGAGGAGAGGGAGGACAGCATTCAGGAAGCAGTGTATCCAGGGAACATAGTAGCCAAGGGGCATAGCATCCAGGGAGCACAGCAGCCAGGAGGCATAACATCCAGGGAGCACAGCAACAAGGAGGCATAGCATCCAGGGAGCACAGCAGCTAGGAGGCATAGCAGCCAGTAAGTACAGCCTTCAGGGAGCAGAGTATCCAGTGAGCACAGCATTCATGGAGCAGAGTAGCCACGGAGCACAGCATCCAGAGAGCACAGCAGCTAGGGAGTGAGCACAGCATCCAGGAAGACAGGGCCAGCTCCTTTCTTCCTGGATACAGAAAACAGGAAAAAGGTCAGACACTGGTCTCAGTCTTTGTTAGGATGGTAAGAGCAAAAGGACTAGGCTGCGGCTGCCTTTGGAGCAGTGAGAGTGTTTTAGGTTTTAAAGCAAGTGTGTGTGTGGGGGGGGGGCAGCAACACATAGACTCAGGCCTGAACGGAGAGGGAACTATCCAGGTAGAGAACTCAGAGGTTCTGAGCTGAGATGTAGCCAGTACCAAATCCCCTTGGTGTGGGAAAGTGAGGGAGAAGGATGAGCTCAGGATGGTTAAGCTGGATCTGACCTCACAGAGCAGGAGGGAGCGTCTCCTTTATGGGTGTAGCTACAGCTTTGGGGCTGTCAGTGTATGTATATGGTCATTTGTCCCCACGAATACCTGGATGGGAGGACACAGGCTATGAATTATTTAGATTCACCATGTTACCTCCTTCCTCAGAAATCTCCAACCCTACCAGGGTGTCAACAAGTCTAATTTATCTAATCTGGCACAGAACCTGACCTTACAGAAGACGTGACCTTCCCGCTTTTCTTACAGGGTGGTGACTAGTGTCATCTTAACACCAAGGCCACTGTTTCCTCCTCCTCCTCCTTTACACCACCATCACCACCACCATCATTACACTATCACCATCATCATCATCATCATCACCACCATCATCACCTCATTACTATCATTACACATCTGAAAGATCTTTCATAACCTTGTAAGAGAAATTCAAGATAGCCGCAGTAACTATACTGAGGTTACACAAGTGACAAGCCCTAGTCTACACCCTTAACCATCTAGTTGTGACAATTTTCACACAACTATGCCTGAAGTTTAGACACCAACCTATGTCAGGCACTGAGCAGGGCTCCTGTCCAGTTGTTGGATGAGGTTCTGCCCTGCATGCTTTGAGAAAGGCTTGGCTTTCACTGCACAGATGAAAAGCACCAATTTCCCAAAAGCAGGAAAAAAAAAGACCCTTGTTCTGTCCAAGCTGGACATTTTGGTTATATTCTATCATTGCTTAACTTTGAGGCCCAAAGCATAGTTACCAAATGGTGTCACTGTTGAGAGGAGCCTGTTACAGATGGAACTGGGCTCACTGGTGGACCTCCTGAAGTCTGTGGCAGAATGGTCCAAGAGAAGGTGGAACCTGGTTGAAAGAAGTGGGTCTAAGGGAATCCCTAAGAGGGGGTGTTTGGCCAACCATCCCTTATCTCCCTCCCCCTCTCCCTACCCCTCCTTTCTCCCTTTCCCTCCACCTCTCCCTTCTCCTCTCTCTTGCATTTTCCCTCCTCTTCCTCTCCCTCTCCCCACCTTTCCCCCATCCCTCTCTCTCCCCACCCTTCCTTCACCCCTCCCCTTACCTCCCTCTCCCCCTTCTTCCTCCTCTCCCCCTCCTCTCCTCTCACTCCCTGCCCCTGTCCCTTTCCCTTCCCCTCCCTCTTCCCCACCCCTCCCCTTCCCATCTCTCTCAGTGCATGTTACTTTTCTAAGTGCTGTAACAGAATACTTTAACAGATGCAATTTATAAAAGAAAGTATTTAATTACATGTATGGAATCCACGATACCAAAGACATGACAGCAGGAATAGCTGAGGATTCACATCTTGATCCACAAGCAGGAGGCATACAAGACACTAAGAATGGCTCCAGTCTTACAAAATCTCAAGCCCAGCCCAAATGACACACCTCCTCCAACAAGGCCATACCTCCTAATCCCTCCCAAACAGGTCCACCAACTGCAGACCGAGTATTTAAATATATGAGCCTATGGGAGTTATTCTCATTCAAACACCATATCCATTGGCTTGTAGTCATAGCATAATGTAAAATGCATTTGCTCCAACTTCAAAAGTCCCCTTGGTCTTTCAGTCTCAATGCTGTTTGAAAGTCCAGTCTCTTCTGAGACTCAAGGCAATCTCTGAACTCACCTGTCTATACAATCAAATTAGATACTTCCAAATACAATGTCACAGAACATGCACTACATTCTTGTGCTGGTTACTTTTGTATCAACTTGATACAAGTTAAAGTCACCTGAGGAGGAAAGGTTAATTAAGAAAAGCCCTACAAGCTTGCCTACAGCCTGATCTTATGGAGGCGTTTTTTTTCAGTTGAGGTTCCCTCCTTGCGGATGACTCTAGCTAATGTCAAGTTGGCATAAAGCCATCCAGCACAATCAACCCTTTCTCAGCTTGACAAACAAACACATTACTGCTAAGCCATAATCTTTCCTTTCTTATATGCCCCCCAAACAACACACTAATATCAATATCACACTTTAAAACATTCCAACTTTTAAAAGTCCCACAGCCTTTAAAAATTTCAAACACATAGAAGTCTAAAGACTTTTTGAAATATTCAAAAATCTCTGTAAAACCCAAAGCCCCTTTAAAGGTCAATGTCTCTCAAACATGGGCTCCTGTAAAAGAAAATGAATGGATGGATGAATGAACGAATGAATGCTTCCTTATTCTAAGGGTGAAGAACACGAGCACAAATACAATCTGAACAAAGCAAAACCAAACTCCAACAGTACAAAACTGAGTGCCAGACTTCTGAGACCCACGCATAATTTTCTGGGACCCTCCAAGGGGCTTGCTTCACCTCCCTAGTTCCACCCTCTGCTGCACACACAGTATGTCTCTTAGGCTCAGGCTGCATGGCTGCTGTCCATGGTGGTCATTCCATTATACTGGCATCTCCAAAATGGTGGACTCTCTCCTGCAGCTGGGCTGCACTTTCACCAACAGCTTCTCCTGGGCTCTCCTCATGGTACCAATTCTCGGTATCTCTGTATGACCCTCCAGTCCTGGACCTTCAACTGCCACTGAGGCCGCACCTTCACCAGTGACCTCTCCTGGACTTTCACGACGCTGAGCCTCAGCTGCTCTCCATGATCCCTTCATGCCTTCAAAGTTAGGTGGCTCTTACACATCATGGAGTTTGGCTGCTAGTACAAGGTACAACCTATATCACCTTTAGAATAAAGCTTCTGTGTGTTGGCCCTGTGGAAACACTTCCTAGAAGATGTCAACTCAACAATGGTGGTCCCAAGTCGCTTCTTATTTCTCAGCTCCAGCTGACTAGCACCAATTGTCCCAGCAAAACAAAGGTTCAATTTAATGATGCTGGTCTCTTCCTAACCACAGATGACTCTTCAGCCCCCAACTCACTGGAGCCTCACACTCTGCATTGAACTTTTTTTAATGGCTCCAATAGAGTCTTTAGACTTCTCTCTGAACTTACAATCTAGGCCTCCATTGTTTGTATCTCTCTCAACCCTTATCTCCCAAGCTGCCCTAGGATAGCTCACCAAGCTTTGAATACTCAACGGCTTTTCCGAGCTGATTTTCCAATGTCCTTCCACAATCCTCTCCAAAACATATGGTTAAGTCTGACACAGCAATACCCCACGGTTCCCAGTTGGGAAAATTCCTCCACAAGGTCAAGCTGTAGATAAATCTGTAGGGCATTTTCTTCATTAGTAATTGGTGTGCAAGAGTTCAGCCCATATTGAGTGGGTGCCTCCTCTAGGCTGGCAGTTCTGGCTTCTATAAGAAAGCAGACTGAACAAGCTTTGAGTGGCAAGCAGGTAAGCAGCACCCCTCCATGGCCTCTGCATCAGCTCTTGCCATTCCTGCTGTTAAATTACATCATGTTGGGTGTTTGGACAGAGCTCACATGCAGGGGCAGCATGAGAAAAATGTAGTCAGTTGAATCTACTGGTCCAAGTCCCTGGGAATGGAGGACTGGCTTGACAGGAAAAGGGAGAAAGCTATGCTAGCCTATGTCTGTAATCCCTGCACTCTGGAGGTGACTGCGGGAACATGGAGAATCCGAGGCCAGCCTGGATTAAGTGTCCAGCTTTACCTTCAGCAGCTGGCCCAGGGGATCATCAGAGAACATTCTGGATTTTACATCATGACTGAGGAGAGTGTGTGTGTGTGGCAGGCTTGAGTCAGTCCCCAGCCCCTACTAATCTGGGTATGCTGAGACAGAAGTCAGAGGCAGGCAGACCTGTGTGGGGGCAGGCAGACCCATTAACAGGGGCAAAAATACCTACAGGAGGCAAGATGGTGGTGGCATCATTAATGTCAGGAACAAGTCAGGCCCCCAACTGAAAGAGCCTTGAATGTCACAAACACGGGCATGGTTGGTACTTAGTACTGTAACCACAAGAGTACCAGTTATAAGAACCGCCAGGTACAATACCTTCACAATTCCCATGATGCTGCTCTTCAGCTAGCCGCTCCTGCAGGCCACCTTCTCAGCATGCACACAGGATCAGAAAGCCTCAGTACTTTCCCCCATGCTCACACAGGTGAAAAATGGCCTGGGCAGAGGCCACTGCCTGCAGAGAAGAGACTCTTCTGCCAGCTAGGTGAGGACCTGAGAGACGAATTTCCAACCGGTTTACCAGCGTGCATCTCCAGGGTAGCCACGGTTCAACAGCTCAAACCCCAGGCCTGCAAGGCATTAAAATTGGAGCTTTGTCCATTTTGACTCTGCAGTAGATCTTGACTTTGCAGTAGATCTGGGAATGTTTCTGTGCTGGGGCTATGGAAGAACTGGGTAAGTTGTTACCTATCTGCCATAGAACCTGTGGTGTCTAGTACAGGATAGGGGCCTTGTAGAGACCATCAGCCACTATGATTGTTCCTTTCTCAAAGGATAAGGAAGTCACACTGCCTTGCCAGCCTGGAGACAAGGGGTTTGGAGGTGCTGTGGCAGGGGCCCTGGAAAGGGACAGCTGGGAGGGAGATTAAGGAGATTTGCACGGAATGTATGTGCGTCTGGCGCGTATGGCGCATTTGGCAGGGACAGACTTGGGACGGAGACGCGCCTCCCCGGAAAGATGCGAACGCCATTTGGCATTCCTTGTTCTCTCAGCCAGCCCGGCCTTGTCTGCATGCAAATGCCGAGCTGGGGGCGTAGTCTGCACAAGGGGAAACTCACATTGACAAAGAACAAAGACTGGCAGCTATGGGCTGTGGAAGCCAGGGCACTTCCTCCCGAGTTCTTGTGCCTCGGACCTGAACGTGCCACCCAGTTATTCAATTTCTAAAAAAAAGGTACCTACCCTTCACTCTGGGAATGGACTAGATAAACTTGTATTAAATTTTTCTTTGTGTGTGTACATTTGGCAGTCACAGTTCAAAGTGTAGGGTTTTTTTTTTTTCCTTCTGCTGTGTATGTTTCAGGAACCAAACCCAGGTGGTCAGGCTTGGCAGCAATCCCCTTTATCCACTGAGACATCTCTACAACCTTTCCTTGTTTCTTGGCTCTTGGTGTATAAACAGCAAAGTATGCATTGTTTGCTCCTGGTTTTGCTCCAGCCACCCTGAAGTCCCCAGATTGAGAAATCAGCTCTCGAGACTTCCAGGCAAGTGGCTTTGTAGTTATTCATCTCCAGGGGATCTTCTCTAGGGAGAGAGGAGACAGCAAAGGAGGGAAGTCCAATATCTCTCTCCAGTCTGGGGATCTTAAACACCCTAAGAGGGGAAATTGACAGGAAGCAAGCAAGAAAGGGAATTGGGGTGTTAGGCACTGCCTCACAATCTCACTGATCCCTGCTTCCAACACAGACACCATCTTCCTCAATGATCCCCCTAAGCCTTGAACCCCAAGCTTCCCTCATTAGAATCACGTGAACCCATCTTTTATTGCCTAGAGTCCATGGGAAGGCCCAGCTGCAGATCCCCATGCCTTCCCACCTTAGCTTTGGCAATTCTGCCGCTGATAGAAGCTACTCCCTTGCTCTTAATAGTCTGGAAAGAAAGCATCCCCAAAGCCCATGTATACACATACAGGAGAACCGTTTGCACAGGGCTGAGATTTGGACATGAGGCCACTCTGACAGAATTGTTGGAGACCGCTTCCCCTTTTTCCAGATGAGTGAAAGCACATGCCAGAGCCCAAGGGACCACTGCTCAGTGCCCAGGAGTGTACTGTATTGCACACCCAGCCCAAATGGATCTCTCAATCCTGTATGTAAAGCCCTCAGCATGGGCAAGGACCAGGTCAGCACTAGTCTCTGCCACCAGATTCCCAAAATCATGTATCATTTGAGCCAGCCCTTGAAGTTCATAAGGAGACTTCACTTAAGTTCAACACAGCTTCTACTGTGTCCTGGCCATGATCTTTAAAGAAGTCACCAAACCACACTCATGCAAAATGCTCCGTTCTACCTGTAGTGGGTGTGGGTTCGATGGTCCACATCTTAAGCCCTGTGGCACCCGGTACACATAGGCTGCTGTGAAATACTAGACTCCTTCTCAGGGAGGAGTAGGGGAGCTCCTGCCATCATGGCAGTATATCAGAGGAAGGTAGCCTCTTGTCTTTCATGTCAGCAAAGATGCTCACTCCTCCTGAGGAGTCAGGAGACAAGGACCTGCACCTCCATAATCTTCCACTCCCCGTACTCTCTCTCCCTCTCTGAGACTCTCATCTCTGTGAAAACGAGAATTATTTCAATTAAAAATAAACAGGCTAGGGATGGCTCATAGGCAGCATGCTTAAATCTATACCCAGTAGTGTGAGTCTATAATCTCAAAGTTCTACCTGGAGGGAAGAGGGAGATCCCTGAGAGTCACAGGCCAGCTAGCCCAGTGTGTGCAGCTATAACAAAGAACCCCACCTCAAACAAGGTGGGAGGTGAGGCCCGACACCCACAGTAGCCTCTGACTGCAGCAGGTGGGCACCTGTAGTCACGTGAGCGCTCACAAGGGAAACAACATTTCCTTTTCTCTTCCTCTCACAGATTCAAGTGGAGACAGAAATATTGAATTTATTTGCAACAAAAGAGAGAAAGTAACAGTTGAGCCTAAATGTAACAGGTCCCCTGTGTGGTTACCGGGACTCCAGGGAAGAGTCAAGTGGCTGTCAGAGGCGGTTACATGGTTTCACTTTTGTAGGACACCAGCCCCTTCCTTCTCAGTAATCATACTCATGAGAACAGGGAGGAGGCTGCCAGCTCTACTCCCCACCACCCTAGGGCTCTTGCCGCTGCTGTTTTGAGGAACCCTGGGGCTCTGTGAACACTGTGTGACAGTGGCACTCAGATCCTTTCTTGCTGAAATGTTCTAAATGCCTGTTTTGGTGTTTTTTTTGTTTTTGTTTTTGTTTTTTGTTTTGTCTTGGCACTCGATTTATCTCAACCAGCGTGTGTGTGGATGGGGCTGCACTGCACACACCTGGGTATCACCACACATGTTCAGAAAGATGGCAAGAAGGGCATCTCACAAGCCGTTAAGGGAAGATTACCAATGCATTTTTCTCGTGGCTTCTGGAACATTAATAAGAGAGGTTACAAACCGGCAAGGAGCGGAGGGTGGTAACACCACAGTGGGAGAATGGAGGCTGCCATTGCAGCTGTCTGATTTCACAGCCATAGCCATGCCTTAGCGGCTCCGAGGCTGCATGTGGGGAAATGGCCCGCAGAAGTCTTGAGAAAGTCAATAAGAATTGCCAAGTCACTGATTCAGGGACCGGGTGGGATAAGGTTTAAAGAGGGAAATGGGAAAAGTAACCTGGGACTTTGTAGACACAGCCCACAAGGGGCCAATTGGTCTCCACAAACCTGGGGAATGGTTGGCAGAGCCGGTGCCTCTGTGCAGGGTAGACTGCTGAAGGGCCTGGGCCTTGCCTCATGCACTTGATGGACAGCCTCTGCTGCAGGTGTGTCCTGCACCTTAATTTTGAACACAGGTTGATGAGAAAGCAATGCTTCCTGTTGCTGCCCCTGAGATTTCTGGCTGGTTTTTATTAGCAACACCTGACTGATACAGTTAACTGCAATTCCTTCATCTTACTCATTCAGGAAATGCTTTGTGTGCCAGGTGCTCTGACAGGTACCAGGTGCTCTGACAGGTGCCAGGTGCTCTGACAGGTGACCAGCTGATGGAAACGGGCCACGATTTCAGATTTACTGATTTCTAAGATTGCAAACGTTGCTCAGGGCGCAGGCCTGAGTGCTGTAACTGTGTGGAGGTTGCTTCTCCTCTCGTTGCTGTGATAAAATGCCTGAGAGGAGCGAAGTGTGAGAGGAAGGGTTTCTTTAGGCTCACGGCTTGACGGTGACAGTCACGGTGGGGAAGGCATGGTGGCAGGAGTGGGAGGCAGATGGTCACACTGTGCCTGCAGTCAAGAGGCAAAGAGAGACGAATGCTGGTCCTCATATGGCTTTTCCTTTTCTAGTCAGTACAAGGTCCCAAACATGGAGTGATACCACCACATTTGAGTATCTTCTTGCCTCAATCTAAAAGATTCCTGCCAGGCACACCCAGTGTTCCCCCGCCCCCATGGTGATTCTAAATCCCATCAAGTAGAGAGGACAATAGGCAGGACAATAAAACCAGGACAATAGGCAGAACAGCATATACAAGGGGCTCCTATCCCAACTCAAAGAAAGCAAGGTAAGCCAGAAGCTGTAAGACCTCCCCAGAATTGACGGGTGAGACCGCAGACCTAGTTTCTCAACTGACCAGCAGGGAGAAAAGTTTTCAGTGCCACACAACTGGCAACTCAGAGTCAGAGTCTGTCATCCCAACCGGGGTTGAAGCCAGGCAGAAGGGAGGGAGGCTCTCGGGGCATCTCTGCTGAGCACTGAAGGTCCCACAGTTTTTTATCTTAAGAAGGTGGTATTTCAGGCAGACAAAGAGACAGAAACACTCAAAGCAATTCCATGCATCATGGGAAGTTACAGTAGAAGATGGAGGAGCGGGTATGGGGCCTCAAGGGACCTAAGCAGAAAGGCATTTGCATGCCAGCTATAGAGGTTTGAACTGGATCCCTGGAAAGGAATTGGAGCCGTGGAAACTTTGAGCAAGGCAGCATAGAGTTTCTGTCTGGAGAGGTGGATTAGCTGAGGTCAGGAGGCCAGGGGGGAAGATGGATGAGGGACCAGGGAGGAGGGGCATTATCACCGGGAGACACGTGGAGGAAGACACGAACTTGCTCCAGAAATGACATCTGCGCATCCTGCTTCTATGAGCTCCAGCCACTCAGCTCCTATCATTTATTTTATACAATCAATTATTCCATTTATTATTGATTAATTTACACAAAATCAGCTCAGAGAGGGAGGATAGGTGAGTGTCCCCAAATCTTATAGCAGGTGAACTTAGGGCTAAGAACCAGAAGTTGGAATGCGTGTGCGGATGGAAGCTTACCCACAAGCCCACTGTCCTTTCCCGTTCGGGGACTCGTCAACCAGTGAAGCCTCCACCATATGTATGCTCCGAGCTGAGAAATCCTTGGGGAATGGACTCTTCAAGAAGTCTCCACTCTAGCTGGGCGTGGTGGCGCATGCCTTTAATCCCAGCACTCGTGAGGCAGAGGCAGGCGGATTTCTGAGTTCAAGGCTAGCTTGGTCTACAAAGTGAGTTCCAGGACAGCCAGGGCTATACAGAGAAACCCTGTCTCAAAAAAAACAAAACAAAAAGAAGAAGAAGAAGAAGAAGAAGAAGAAGGAGGAGGAGGAGGAGGAGGAGGAGGAGGAGGAGGAGGAGGAGGAGGAGGAGACGTCTCCGCTCCAAAGGCCAGAGCACCCATGATCTAGATGAGAAAACCGAGGCCCTGGAGGGCAGGGTAATGACTGACTTTTAAGTCAAGCTACCAGGTATATTGCCTAGGCTGAAGATTTCAGTGGGACTGGGGCACAAGTGACATACGTAAGCCTCGGGAGTGAGCCAGACCCCACCATGAAACTTTTGGTGAGAAGTTGGCCTCTTCGGGCCTCAGTTTCCCCAATCTTCCAGCCAGCCATCCCTTATGGACAAGTCATTCTTGTATTCTGGCCATAGCAGGGCACCTGTAAGTGACAGGACAGTTTCCCTCCCTCAGGCTTAAGGCAGACGTGGGGCACATAGCCCTACCTCTTCCTATCTCCTGGCTGGAGAGCCTGTGGGTCTCACATGAAGGACACATCACATTCAAGCTCCCTCTGCCACGCTAGCTGAGCTGCCTCTTTCCCTCCTTCTCTGCTGTTTACACACTGCACACGAAGCTCACTTTTGCTCCGTTCTCGTGAAACCTGCTCTGTTTCTTCTCCTTTCTTTTCTAGGTGGGTTTGAGCCTGTAATTCAGTTAATTATTTCCCAGAGCAGTGGTTTGGTGGATTTGGCTCAGCATGAGGAAGAAAAAAAGCACAGAGATAGGTCCTAAGGAAAAAAAAAAAAACCTCTCCAGAAAATCTAATTTCATCATTGAGAAATCTTCTGTCTTAAGCAGCCTCCCCCCCACCCACCACCATAAATTTAAATATTCTGTATGTCTGCAGAACAAAGTGGGTCCCATTTGCATAGTGCTGCTGAAGGGGCTGGCGTGCCTCATGAACCCTAATGCAGGAGCGGGGAGCTGTTATTAAGCTGTAGACACTGGCAGGAAGGAGACCCAGATAGATTTCCACTCCAGCCTCATATCGCCTGGCTGTCTGTTAGCCAAAGCCCAGGTCCAGGGCTCCCATGGATCCCAGGGCTAGGGACAGTCTGCAGACTGGTGGAGAGTGGGTAGTTTTAGATTTCCATGCTGAAACATGGACAGCTGCTTGTATTTTGGACAGTTTTGTGATGTTACTTTTGCCCTGGCATGGCGCTTCCCTCTCCCTCTCCCTCTCCCTCTCCCTCTCCCTCTCCCTCTCCCTCTGTGTGTGTGTGTGTGTGTGTCTGTGCTACCCCAAGTACTTGATAAATTTAAATCAGTTTAATCCATAAACCTGTCCCACTTCCCAGACAAAAGCACTATGGGGCTGTTGGTGAGTGCCAGATAGGCTTAATTAGCGCCCAGTCAGCATGGGATGGAACTGAAGACCTGGGAAAATCACCCAGGCCTTATGCCTTGCGGTTAATAATGGATCCTGTGGCTTTAATTTCTTCAAACAAATGCTTTTCATTTTCATGGAGTTGATGCACCTGGTGGGTTAGGTGGAGACTTTAGGGTTGCTCAGTGCCAGATTTCAACAAGGAGTCACTTCTTGGGACACAGGTATGCCAAAGCTACTGTGACACAGGTGTGCTATAGGCTGCTGACACACAGGTGTTATAGGGCTGTTGTGACACAGGTGTTATAGGGCTGTTGTGACACAGGTGTGTGTTATAGGGCTGCTGACACACAGGTGTGTTATAGGGTTACTGTCACACAGGTGTGTTAAACATAGGGCTGTTGTCACACAGGTGTGTTACAGGGCGGCTGTCACACAGGTATGTTATAGAACTGCTGTCACACAGGTGTGTTACAGGGCTGCTGTCACACAGTGAGGTTGTGGTGAGGTTTTATCCTCAGGACCAGGGGGAAGAAAGAGCAGAGAGGACAGGGGAGGAGAGGGGAAGGGAGAGGACAGGAAGGGAGGTGAGGGGAAGGAGGAGGGAGGGAGGCGAAGAGAAAGGAAGAGAATCATGTGGCATGCAGACCTGACAGCTCATTTAATTACCATCACATAGCTAGAGTGGCTTATCCTGTACTATGTTCTGAACCCACACCTGTGACAGGCTGTCGCAGGTCCCCATGTCAGGTATACACCAACACACTCTGTCTCAGATCTTTAGTGTCCACAACAGAACAACCTGATGCCTAAATCTAGGAACTACTCAGGTGTCCAGCCATTCCTGAAAGTCTTCCCAGTGACAGAGTGCCAGGTCCAGCCACTTCCTGTTTGACAAAGGAAGCTTCACGGCTGTCAATCTCCTGTCACCTGAGGTGGCTTTGGAATTGCAGTAGCAGAGCTGTGGTCACAGCAGACAGGAGATCTATAAACCCCAGATGTCCTGCTACGAAGATAAACAACCTGAGACTTCCTGAAGGACTGTAAGTGACGCCTGTTATGACGTCATGAGCAGACAAGGCAACCTCATCAGGACACAGTAACAGAAACTTGAGGCAGAGAGCTGTGGTCAGCCGTGGAGGACACAGCTCCCTGACTCTAGATCATGGTTGAGAGATCTAGGGCTGAGTCAGTGAAGTTCACTCATCAAGACACACACTCGCACACTTTCCCAAGCATGTGCTACCTGTGGGTAAAAGTTTTTAAATAATAGGAAAGAAAAGTGGGCGTGTGTGTGTGTGTGTGTGTGTGTGTGTGTGTGTGAAAGGTCTGCCTACGTTTCCTTCCTGGGAACCTCAGACAACATAGTGTCAGGTGAGAAACAGACAACAGACAACTTCAACTCTCACACATGAGCACACATTTTCACTTGCTCAGCAAACGTATTGATCACTCCGCCAAGCAGCTACTGGGAGAAGGGAGATGGACAGCTTGTGAAATCGGCTCAGCCACCACCTCCTTGACGCTTCAAGGTCCAGTGTGCCTACAGGACACAGACCTGCAGTCTTGCACCCAGAACCCCTAAGCACTTTCCTGCCCTCTGCCCCTTCCCGCTCTGTGGTCACCACTGAATGGTGCTTACCACAGACAGGTGGCAGTCTAGGTGACATGACCCAGAGGGAACAGGGACCTCCAGAGAGACAACAGTCTGGGCTGAGCAGAATTGCTGTTTTCTCAGTGGCCTTGATTTTTAGCTCAACTTTAAAGGCATCACCTCTGAAAACCTGATGTGTTAGGAGTCTTCGAGCTTAGGGCTCTTTGTGAACACTTATCCTGTGACCAGGCCACCCCACTGTCCCATCTTTCTTTGTGTATGTATATATGGTATATGTGGTACATGTGTGTATATGGCCAGCCGTGTCTCAACACGAAGCTCCTGACTCAGGTTTGTGGCAACCAGCCCCCCCCCTCGTCCCCTGGACCTTCCATAACAGCCTCTGAGGAGCACGGAGTGTCAAGCCCTGTAACACCCATAATGCAGACAGGTCAACTGAGGCCTGGTACAATAAAGGTTGTCCAAGGATACTCAGCTTGCAAGTGTCCAAAGCAGAACATGACCCCCAAACCTATCTGTACCAAGATTGCTAATGTAGCTGTAGCTATTGCAATGCAGGACCCAGCCCTGGAGTCCTCATCCCCCACTCTGGGAGAGTCTGTGGTTGCACATCGGACCACGTGCCACTGTGCATCTGCAGACTGGTCACAGCACAGATCCAATGCTCAGTCACTAGCTTTTGTCTGTTGCCACCAATTAACTTGACGCCTACCTCTATCTTTGCACTACTATTCCCTTAGAATTAAAGAGACTGACGCCCCAGGTCCTCTGTAAAGAAAGAGGCTGCTCAGCCTGTGCCATTTAGTATGCTAAGCAGGTCCCTGCTTCCTGTGAAGTGCAAGTGCTGGCTTTGAAACGTGGAGATACATTCAAATTAACTCCACACTATTCCTCTTCCTAGGGCTGACTCCTGAGCTCGAACATTACTAACTCAGCAGGAGTGCAGGGATGCCCCCCTAGACTTGGGGAGGGCTCTATGTGGCTCCCACCCCCTCCGCCTTAGACTTGGGGATGGTCCTGTTTTTGTACAAGCCCTGAAGGGTGGAAATTAGAGTTCAAGCCTCCCAGCCCCACCAAAGGCCCCCTTAGAACCAGGTCTGACTGGTTCCCTCCTGGAGCACCATAAACAAGTTGTTCATTCAGTAAACATAGACTACATCTCAGCCTGTGATGTCAGTTCTGGGAGGAATGGCACCCGGCAAAGCCAGCAGAATCCTTGTCCTTGAGGAACAAGAGTTCCACGAGAGACGGATAACACAGATGATCAAGTCTGTTTCGTATCAGGGAGACAGGGCCCGGTGAAGCAGGCTTAAAGAACAGATAGGCACCTGTGCTGGCATCTGGGACTTGTCATAGATTTATAGGTGAGACCAGTGGACCCCGACACCATTCCAAAGCTAAGAGGCTCTGAGGTCAGGGGATCCAGGATCTGTCCATGTTAGAGGCTACCAAGCTCCAGACAAAGAGATCCTCTGGGTGTCTGGAAAGTCCAGCCTACTCCTAGCTGTGGAGCAGACTGCAGGAAAGAGACAACACGTGCCTGCAGTGATCTGACCTCCTCTTGCAGGTAAGCTGCTCCTTCCTTGCGGTGAGCAAAGTCCCTTGGTCAGCATCACTGGAGAGCCGTGAGCATCCATAAGGTATTGGTGTGGGCTGGTCAGCTGGAAGTTCTGTGTGTCTTCTGTGCCTTTGGGCCATCTGGGTTCAATCGCAACTTGCCCACGAGCTTGGACTGCTGAGTCTCTTGAGGAATCTCCCTGTCCCTTCCCTGCGTCTTACCCACACCCGTCCCTTCCCATCAACAGGCCCTCCCATCTTGGCAACAGAGACACGCCACCCCCTCCTCTCCAGCGTGAATGGCTGCCCTCGGAGTGCTTTGACCTGCCTCCTTCCTGGCCTCTTGAGGACCCTACCTCTTCTGAGAGCCACAGGCCATTGCACAATAAACCTTTATCAATATGACTCCAATAAATGTTTCAGCTCGCATATAAATTCCAGCCCCCGCCGCACAGCGGAGGAGACCTGCTCAATGCTCAGCCCATAAAGAAGTAATAATGCAGTTAAAAGGTGGGACCCGTCACCCTCGTAAAGCCCGGGGATCGATGCAGGGGAGCTGAGGACAGCAGGCAGCGGAGACTGTTTGCCCTGCTACAGCAGAAGCAGAGGACACTGGAGTGAGCTGAGGATTCAGGGAGGTGGCTCTCGGGTCTGGGAGAGAAGGCCCTGGCTGAGGGACCGTGGTTCTCGAGTCTCAGTGAACCACATGCCAAGGGATCTACATTCTGTCCAGGCACAGTCAGGCCTCCATTAGGTTCTTTCAATTCAGTAAGCCTCGGTCTTCTTCCCAGGAAAATGGGCAATGAATTCTTGGTTCAGAAAGTGAAGAAACATGACTCTGATATTCAAGGGGGCCGAGGTCCCAAGGCAACCCAGGATGGACATATGTGCACCAATAGAAGGAGGGGGTATCCCTGGAGGGCAATAGGGAGTTGTGGGGAAGAACGGAAACAGGCTCCTCATGGCTCTACCTCCTGAAATGTGAGCTTCCAGCTCCAGGAACCAAAAAAATCAGAATTTCTGGGCTTAGATGAATGAGTTCCGAGTTTTCTCAAGTCTGCTGGGGCTAACAGTAAGTGTTCATACAGGCTGCACACTCCCGTAGAGCTACTTTGCACACTTCCTTCTGGTCACCAGAGGGAGTGGTTGGGCTGACATGTTCACACACATGCACACACATGCTCGCAGGCACATACACAGACATGTGCGTGCGCACATGCATACTCACAGGTGCAGAAAGACAGCAGAGAGGTGGGCACTGGAGCTCAGACTCTGCCCGATGGCTGTGGGCCCCCAGGTATGTTACTGAGCCTCTCTGAAAGTTAATAGTTCCTACTCGTGGGGTTCTTATGAAGATTCAAGGACCACTCCCCCAAAGCACGTAAGACAGGGTGTTAGGACCCAGTGTGCTCAGGGGTTGGCTACTGCCTGCTTTGAACAGATCTCAAATCCTACCAGGGATAAAGGATGGGAGTGAGAAGGTGGAGGACCAGTACGACCCTGAGGTCATGCTTTCCAAAGATGTCACCCTCCTCAGGATCAGCTGTTTTCTCTGACCAACTGCGGCAGTCACTGGATAGGGCATCAAGGGGCAGAGGTCAAGGGGCAGAGGGCTATGTGCCTCTGAAGATGGTTGCTGACATCGTCAGGTGTCTTGAAACATCCTGGATTCATTGCATCTGGTGTGTGTGTGTGTTTGTCGATCTGTTCTCTGTGTGTATCCCACAGTGACCCACACTGAACACACAGATAAACAAACTTGGACTTTTTGTCCCTAAGGGAAACACAGCCTTAAGGGGAAAGAACAACCCTCATCAAGGACCACACAGATGTGTGTCCTACCCCAGCTTGCCAACAAGGTGAAGCAGGTGCCAGGGCGTCCTGGACTAAGACATTGGGAAAGGCTCCCTGCGGAAGTGAGTGTGGCTATCCAGGGATGGAGGAAACCAAGGCACACAGAAGGTCAGTGATGGGAAGAATGATGGAATGTTTGAGGGGGTCTGTAGAGTACATCCTAGGAAACTCTGTACAGACACCCCAAGGCTTCCATGAACACTACCACTTAGTGACTGTGCTGACAACTCTCAGACTGTAGTTTAAAGTCCTTTTTATAAAAATTACTGGTCCCCGAGGGTCATCTCACGTGGGACATCTTGGGTAGGACACTCTGGAGATACGAGTCTTGAGAGCTTGCATTCATGGGAATGTGAGATTCTAGCTTGCCTGCCATCTCCCACCTCAGAGGCACACCGTAACCCAGGATCTCTGCAGCGGCTCCCAGGGGGTGGAAGGAGAACACAGAATGGGAATTACTCTCTTCTCCCCATGCTACCTTCAGCACGAGCTCTTCAACGGCTAATTTTAATTTATTTACTAACGTTGCCGAGACGATGCATGTGCACGTGCAGGTGCCATTGCACACATGTGGAGGTCAGAGGATAACTCTGGAGAATCGATTTTCTGCTTCTATTCTTACATGGATCCCGGGGATCAAACACGGGTCGCAGGGCCCGTGCACGTCAAACAGCTGTCCCCCATTGAGTAAGGGACCTCCACAGATGTGCTTTTCTTGTCTAATCTTGACCTTGGTTCCAAACACTTGACACATATGGAACCTGAGACTCAGAGGGGGATGGTGACCGATCAACCCGAACCTCACACCCAGCAGAGCCGGCACTGCAGCCCTTCCATTTCCAGGTTGCCCTTCCTCCCTGCAATGGCTATGTCCAGCTAGCACCAGGTAGCAGGTGGGAGAGGCCAGATCTGTGGACTGCCATGGTCAAGAGGTCAGCCCCGTCATGGAACCAACACTGAGAATTATTGGACAAGCCAATTTCTCTTTGAGGATCTGTGTATCTTCCTCTGAAGATGGTGGTGGAACTCCTGCCTGTCTAGCATCATAAACCCCAAAGTGAGGATGTGTAACAAGATGAAGTAACAGCTACATGTAGGCTGAGCCTCTTACTGCTTAGCCACCGATCACAGCCAACACAAATGAAACCGCTAAGCAGGTACAGCACAAAGATGCTCAACGTGTCCAGCATAGCTCACTGGTGATTTGTGCAGTTTTGCTTATTGTCCCAGACACAGATATTCTGAGAACAAGCCCTAGGAAGGATAAATAGAACAACATACCCAAGGCCACCCAGCCACTGGGGAGAGCAAAGACAAACCAAGACTGAGCTTTGGGCTAGAGAGACCAAGGAAAAGGTGGCAAAGGGCCCCACTTTCTTTGGGTATGTTGGTGCTAGGAACTGTGAAAGAGTTGTAAGATCAAACTTCAATAGATAGATAGCTCGCAAAACTGGCCCAAACTTCCTCCCACTTCCACCCTTGTTGTTTGTGGTGCGCTTACAGTTCTCCCATCGGGATGCCTGGCTGTCTCATTTCATTCACTGGTTATGGTCCTGGGCCTACTTTAGCAATAGAAAATGAAGAAAGAGACCACCACTCCCACAATGCTGTGCAAAGACCTCTTGTAAGGGAGAGCAGGTGCTTATATCAAAGCCATTGAGCTTGGTTGGTTGGTTCTTCAGCCATAGCTGGCAGACACACTTGGGTTTCTTTACCTTCTTTAAAAAAAATTGTCCTATTTTAAAAAATTATCTTGGCTGGAGAGATGGCTCAGCAGTTAAGAGCACTGACTGCTCTTCTGAAGGTCCTGAGTTGAAATCCCAGCAACCACATGTTGGCTCACAACCACCCGTGATGAGATCTGACACCCTCTTCTGGTGTGTCTGAAGACAGCTACAGTGTACTTATGTATAATGATAATAAATAAGTCTTTGGGCTGGAGTGAGCAGAGTTGACTGGAGCAAACAGGGTTTACCAGAGCAAACAGAAGTCCTAAATTCAATTCCCAACAACCACATGAAGGCTCGCAACCATCTGTACAGCTACAGTGTACTCATATACATAAAATAAATTAATACATCTTTTTAAAAAATTATCTCATTGTGTATGTGTGCATGCACACATGGTTACAGGTATAAATGGAGGACAGAAGAGAATGTGGTACCCTCCATACTTGAGTTACAGGTGGTTGTGAGTCAACCAATGTGGGAACTGAACCCAGGACCTCAGGAAGAACAATGTGTGCTCTTTGTGCCGGGCCATCTCTTTAGTCCAGTTACCTTACTTTCTAAGGCTGTGGCCTTGGGGAAAAATACTTCACATCTCTGAGCCTCAGTTTCCCCATTTGTAGGGGATGGGGATAGTGGGGCGACTTCCTAAAATTCCATGGAGATCAGAGAGGAGAAGGCACCCAGGGTCAGCGGCACAGCTCTGGCATACAGTGACCAAGAGACAGAGCTTCTGCCTAGGAAGCCCTCCACCCCAGCTACCCCCTCCACCCCAGCCGCACTCTCCACCCCAGCCGCTCTGGGACTACAGAGCGCTATTTGCTCCAAGGCTGCACTTCAGACAGATCTGTAATTAAACAGCAACTACTAAGCTAATAGCTCTGGGAACTCCAAGCTGCGCCCTGGCCCCTGGACCTCATGGAGTCCTGGGCCAACCAGGGCAGGGCCAGCACCAGGGTGGGCGGCCCCAGTGTAGGATGAGTTCAGTGGTGCAGCTCCCTCTGCTTGCTGGAGCTTGCGTGTTTACATACATCCCATAATCACCATCTGCACAGCCAGCGGCGTTTGTTGCAAATGGCCCATTTCCATCTGTTGAAGCAATTTCCTCAGAGGAATTTGCGTTGATCACTTTTTTATGCAAAGCTTTTGTGGAGACCATTTTTCCCCCCAATGGTTTTTAATAGGTCTAAATATCTGAGGCGCAGGGAGGGGCCTCACAAGAAGGAGGCCGCTCAGGGAAGGGTGGCTGTGGGCAGCCAAGGTGGGGGAGGCTGAGTCGGCTTGAACCTTACCTGCATTCCTCATCTGTGGCCCCCAAACCCATCACTGTGACCACTGTGACGGGCCCCAGCCTGGGCCATACCATGTCAAATATTTATTGTTTAGAGTTCTTCCAGAGTCAGCAGCCCCTGGCTAATGGAGAGGCCTCGCAGGGAGGAAGACTGGGGCGTAGTAATTGGCCGAGCAACTGGTGATTCCGCTCTGAGCTCCGTACCTGAAAGGACCAGATGGGCAATTTTGCATATTTTTGACAGCTGTAATGAACAGGGCAGCTCCGTATTGATTAAATGTCTGAGAAATTAGTGCAGCCCTCAGGAGCTTTGGTATTTACTATTTCTGCTCAAATCTCGGCAAAGTTTCCGTAAGCAGAAGTTGAGACCCTTGAATGTGATGATAAATACATTCCAGGGCCCCAGCCCCTCCAGGGGAAGACAGGCTGTGGCTTTGGCCCCTGAACTCCTGGTGGGCACAATGGTGTCTGCATCCCCAGCTTTCAGTAGCGTGCCAGGTGCATAGTAGGTGCCCAAGAAATGGCTATACCTTGGTCATAGACAAGTAGACAAGAAATCTAAATCTAAGACCTGGACTTGTGTGGAAAGCCCTACAACTCCCCATCATTCAACTAGACCCTGATCCCTTCCATAAACAAGGCATTGCATGTACAGGTGCCTTCGGCCAGCACCGCTCCCTCACCTTGACTCTGCAGAATAGATTTTGCCCCCTTTCGGGGCCTTGATTTGCCGGGTTACAGCTCAAGGGAGAACTGTGATGAACTGTCTACTTGTTCCCAAGGAGATTCATATTTTCGGAAACTAGAGAATCACAGTGTGATCTGGAGTCCTGGGTGTGAATCCTGACCCCACCCTCATCAAGCAGATATGAGTCCATTGCTCAGTACTGCACCATGAGTCCCTGTGCCCAGCCTCCCCCTCCCCCACCCCCATCTACAGCTGGACAATGAATTCACCTGTGAGAGTTGAGAGCTCAGTGTCTGTGAGCCACAGGTCCTCACCGGTGCCACCCAGGAATACTCCTTTGCAAAGGTCATTCCAGGAGCCATCTGCTAGAATACAGGAGAACCACAGACTCAGGAATGTGCAACTATCTATGGTGCTGTCCCGGGTGGAGGGAAGATGGGAGGGGAAGAGAGAGGGAGGAGAGATATAACCTTGGCTTAGCATACAGGCATTAAGCACCATAGACTAGTGTGGTGTGAGGGGCCATGTCAGTGCTATGGCTGTTTTTAAGCATAATCACAGAAGGCAAGTGGGACTTGATGAGTTACTTGACCCTGCATAGGAACAAGGGAGATGGGCCAGCAAAAGTAGACAAGTGGCAAATGTGCTGATGGCAAGATGGCAGGGAGGCCATCAGTGATGGCAGTCAGGTGACCACACTGGATATGGCCCGGGTGCTATAGACAGGATCAGGGATCATTCAGTCAGACTACAGGCTCTTGAAGATATTTGTGTGCAAGACCCTAGTTCATTACCTTGATGGATAAGTGGATGGATGGATGAATGGATGGATGGATGGATGGATGGATGGATGGATGGATGGATAGTGGATGGATGGATAGATGAATAAATGGATGGATGGGTGGATAGATGGATGGATGGATGGATGGATGGATGGATGGATGGATGGATGGTGAAGGGATGGATAGATGAATAAATGAATGGATGGGTGGATCGATGGATGGATGGATGGATGGGTGGATGGATGGATGGATGGATGGATGGTAAATAGTGAATGGATGAATGGATAAATAAATAAGTAGATGAATGGATGGGTGGGTGGATGGATGGGTAGATGGATGGGAGAGTGGGTGGATGGGTGGATGGGTGAATGGATGGATAGTGGATAGATAGATAGATAGATAGATAGATGAATAAATGGATGAATGGATGGATGGATGGATGGATGGATGGATAAATGGGAGGGTGGGTGTGGATGGGTGGATGGACAGACAGATGGACGGGTAGGTGTGTGGATGGGTGGATAGTGGATGGATGGATGGATGGATAGATGGGTGGATGGAAGGGTGGATGGAAAATGTATAAACAGATAAACAGACATGTAGCTTAATGGATGGTAGAAAGAAAGAAGGACGGATAGAGACAGTATGTGGAGATATTAAAGAAGATGAATGGAAGAAAGGTGGAATGGAAGAAGCAAGGGCATGAAGTGTGAAAGGAAGGGAGGGTGATGAGGTCGTGAGAGCCCAGGCTGTACAGGACCAGAGAAAGAGGCGACCAAGCCTCACTGTGCTGTGAACTCTGCCAGGCAGGACATGGGACTGGGATGCACTCGCTGTGTGCCTCGTGGAACGTTACCATATTTCATTCATTTCTCCTCCAATTAGGTAAAAAGCCTGTTCCATTAACAGCTACCCTTGCAGATCCAGACAGAATTAGCTCCTGGTGCCTCATCCCAGCAGCAGGGCGATTGATTCCTCCCCATAATCAGCCAATTTCATTAGCAATACATTTATTTGGTACATGCATTTTGCCATACTGCTGCAAGGAAATGGCCCTGCAAGGTGCGGGCTGTGGGGGGAGCACTTGGAATATTAACCAAATCGCTATCGCAGCTATCGTGGCGTTGCTTAAAGATCATATGTAAATCAAATGTCAGGGGAGAACACTGGAGCTGGGCTGTCAGGAAACAATTTAGCAGTGGTTAAAGGCACAGCTCATGGCTGGGTGAATCGTGAACTTTGGGAATGGAAATCTAGGCTGGCTTCTACTATGGAGCCAATGAGACCTAGAGGAGAGAAAATGGGGGCTGGGAACCAGGGCTCTCTGTAGTCTGCAACAATGAAAATCAAACAAAAAGAGTGTGTACTTTAAATATTTACATATAGCTGCACCATTGAGTTCCTGATGAGGGGTTTGGACTGTGGAAGAATCCTACCATCTTGTCTGCCTTGCCCCAGAAACAGGAGAGGTTAATTCCATGGATAATCAGAGGTGTGAAGAAAGAGTGTCCAGAGAAAACATGCATGATGCAGAGGAGGCTCTGGCGTTTGTATGGCATGTCCCAGAACATGGGACCAGAGATTCTGCTCTTGGCAACTGACACTTGCCATTTGGTGTGTGTGTGTGTGTGTGTGTGTGTGTGTGTGTGTGTGTGTGTGTGTATGTATGTATGTGTGTGTGCATGCACATGCATTTGTGTATGCACATATGTATATGCTTTCTATGTTTGTGTGCACATGTTTGTGTACATGTAGAAATGTGTGTGAAACTAAGCATGTGTGTTGTTCCATGGTCCATGCTCAGTCCCCCTTTCAGAGATTTCCATCAGAAAGGGATTGCTGAGAAGGTCCCCAAGCTCTGAATGGTACCCAGGAAGCCTGTGTGCGAATCACAGGTGTCTAGGTGGGGACCTTCAGAGTTTGTGTGTCTCCTATACCCACTCAGCGCGCCTGTTACCCCCTGGGACAGTGGGGCTACCCAACTTCCAGAACTTCAGAGGCTGATTCTTGCAGACCTTTTCTGTGAGGTCCACTCCTGGAGAGACTGCTTCAGGACCCAAGTCCTGACATTAGCAGCCAGTCCGTTGGCTTCTCCAGGCCTCTCGTGTGCCGGGCTTGCAGCTTCTGTGGTAACAGGGACAGGTGAGAACGCAGTGTGTATACACTCAGAAGGCAGCAAGTGCCCCCGTCACAGCCATCTCCTTCTGTCCTCTGACTTTGCCCCCATGTCTTCCTGGGAGGTTCATATAAAGCTGATTTTGATCCCCTCCCTATGAATATGGGCTGGTCGTAGGCAACCACTTCCTAGGGTCCCCAATTCCCCCAGGGAAAGTCTTCTCCCTTGGAAAGCCATTAAGGATTTAATTTCTTATCATCTTCTAGTTGAGCCAGCCCGAGTGTTATGAATAATATCCTATTAGCGGAGACATTCAAACAATCACCGCTAACATGTTCTCAGGAGCGATGATGGAGCGTCCTCAGGAATCACCGCTTATCTACAGCCCCTCTCAGCACACACTCCATCACGCCCAGCACAGGCAGCCCCTCGGCTGTCTCAGATCTCAGATCAGAAGAGCTCAGGGTGGATGCCTGCAGATGCTGATCTAGGCAACTCCCAGGACTGTGGGCCCTAAAGCACAGGACGCACCCAGAACACACCCAAGCTATGCTGGGAGACCCAAAGTCACAGAAAAACAAGGACCACAAACCCTTAGACAAGAGGCTAAGCTAGGCAAGGTTGAACATGGGGAAGGGATATCTGAAGCAAATAAAAACAAGCTGGGCACAATGATACCCATCATGCTAGCTATTCAGGAGGCTAAAACAGAAAGGTAGAAAATTCTAACTCAATCTGGGGTCTGGAGTGAGTTCAAAGTCAGCAGAGCCTACAAAGTGAGTTCAAGGCCGGCCCGGTAATCCCAGCACTCAGAAAGCTGTGGCTGGAGAATTACAAACTCTGTGGACTACATTATTGTGAGCAACCACCCTGGGGCAAGAGGTCTTATCTTAGAAATACAAAAATAATTGAGAGTCAAAGGTCCCTGAGATGGGTGCTCCATGCAGTTCTCTGGCCACAGAGGTCAGAAGACAGAGAAATCTAGCCTCTTCTTGTTGATGCCCAGGATCCAGGCTATTGCAACAAGAGCACCCATTTGTCTTCTGCTACCAGCAGGGACACCTTCACCAGTGGGAAGACAAAGACCTCATTTCTCGAGTGATCCTGGTCCCCTCGGCCATGAGGGTGTGTTCGTCTTCTCCCAGGAGCTTGCCTGTTTTTTTCTGAGACACTCAGAGGAAGCCACAGCCATACACAAGTGTGGACATACTCTATGCAGACAGGCTTCCCTGTCTGTTTCATGGAGTAGCTTTCCCAATAGCACCTCTGCTGGTACTGTGTACTAAGTACCTTGGAGCCTGACCCCACTTGACCCTCATGGTTACACTCCATGTTACCATGGGGCCCATGAGCCCAATTTTCTGAGCTACCAAGAGCCCGTTGCTGGGCCTGATTCAGAGTTGTCTGTCTTAGTCAGGGTTTCTATTCCTGCATAAAACGTTATGACCAAGAAGCAAGTTGGGGAGGAAAGAGTTGATTCAGCTTAAAGTTTTACATTGCTGTTCATCACCAAAGGAACTCAGGAAAGGAACTCACACAGGGAAGGAACCTAGAGACAGGGGCTGATGCAGAGGCCGTGGAGGGGTGCTGCTTACTGGCTTGCTCCCCCTGGCTTGCTCAGCTTGCTTTCTTATAGAACCCAGGACTATCAGCCCAGGGCTGGCCTCACCCACACTGGGCCCTCCCACCCTTGATCACTAATTGAGAAAATGCCTTACAGCTGGATCTCATGGAGCCATTTCCTCAAGAGAAGCTCCTTTCTCTGCGATAACTCCACCTTGTATCAAGTTGACACACAAAGCCAGCCAGTACAGGGTCTTTTCTTGTGTGGTCTCACACTCCTCAGTCTTTGGGGCTGACGAGGACCCTCTCTGGGCGTTGGGTACAGTGCCCAGTTACAGTGTAGAGGTACTCGGACTCACTGTGTCCCAGGATTAAGCCTAATGGTAATTTTCCACACAGCAGAGACCATGAGCTGTAATTTCTTCATGTAGGTGAATCCGGGAGAGAAAGATCTACCATCTACAAAGCCACCTCGTAGAAAAGCCTATGAAGTCCCGGGCCTTTGCAAACATCCAGACTATTTCCTCCATCCCCGGGTGACTATCCCATAGCCTCCCAAGTGCTGGGGTTAAAGGTGCGAGCCAACACACCAGGCTCTGATCCCAATCAGGTGGCTCCTGCTTCCCCCCACCCCCCAGGGAATGCTTAGGTGAGAACACAGCCAGGTTTGAAGCTTCATCTTGTCCTGATGCAGGCTCCTCCTCACCCTCCCTTCCTACAGCCTGTCTTTTCCTGCTCTCTGCCCTGCTTCAGAGCATCTGGGGAGAGGGCAGTGTGGAGACACTCCCTCCTTGGGCCTCTTGCATGCTTAAATGCTTCTCTTCCATTCTCTCTGACCTTGGGTGGCCACGGTCGCATAAGCGAACAGCGATAGACTCTCTGTCACCGTTCGATGCCCAGGGGAATGGTTTAAGGCCCTCCACTGAAGTCTTTTTATGCAGACCATAATTTCCTTTAAGACCTTCACTGCGTCCCTGCAGCCTCCCTGCCCTCTCCTCCCAGGAGAGCGCTCAGAAGAAAAACCACCGCTAATGAGGGGACAAGGGTTTCCAGGCAGGCCAGCTGCGTCACCCCAAGCTTGTGCAGCTCTGTCGTAGTGGGGTCCCTGTTCTGCTCCCCCCAAATTCCCATCCGGAAATGATGGTGAGCAGGGCCTGTCTGGGGTGGGGCCCAGGACAGGGAAGGCAAGCACCACCCTACATTAAAAATCAAAAGACAGGGCAAGCACGGTGTGGCTTGCTTACTGTCACACTGAGACACAGGGCACAGCAGGATTCAAAGCTCTGGAATCCTGGTTCTGTGCACAAGGCCAAGCTAGCATTCAGCAGGCATTGAGGAGAAAGTTCAAGGCCGCCCATGTCTGTGATCCTCTGGGCTTGCTGCTGTTGTGGGGTCAGAGGCCAAGTACTCCCCCACTGTGGCTCAGGTTCTCCTGGTGTCTTTCCTTTCTGCCCTAAACATTTACAGTTCTCTCCATCACACACGGCCTCCCTGGGGAAGTTTGCCCACTGCCGGGTCTAACAATGACTTCCTCACTGTCTCTCTGCCACAGTAGATGTGATCTCCACTTATTTCTGTGTGTTGACCCAGCTGGACTTTTTATTTTGTAATGACCTTGCTCACGGATGCAACTACTCTTAAACGTGTGCTGACTGACTGACTGAGTTGGGACAGGGTCAGAGCAAGATATGGAAGTTCAGAATTAGGATGAAATAGTTAAATTCATCTTCAGATACAAGCTCTCAGGGATATCAAAATAAGAATCTGTGACAAACAAAATCTAAGTGTCTTAAGTGCAGTGCTATGAAGAGCCATCTCAAAGCCCGAGTGCAAGAGGAGTGTCACTAGCACACTCACTAAAACACAGTGTGTTGAGACTGCTGAGGTCTTTAGTGTCCCTTGTATTTTGTCCCCAAGTCTTACCTTGTTCCTGCACTGGCTGGTTCCTGTCCCCATTTTCCCACCAAACACTTCTGGGACCCCGGGAGAGATCATTGGCCTCTCTGGTCCTCTCTGTTCTCTTGGGTGAAACTGGAATGGTTTTTGTGAAGTTCTTCACCTGAGGTGGCAGAGAAGGGGCACCAGGATACCACAAAGACATGGACGTGACTCTCGCTGGGTAAGGAAAATGAGCTCCTTGGGTCAAGTCACGTTTTGTGAGGCACAGTGATGGGCTTTGAACACTCATTTGTATTCTCCTGGAGTCTCCCCAAGGCCACCTGTGGCAGTGAGTTAAGGCCAAGAGAGGGGAGGGGTGAGGAGCCGATGGACTGGGATTCAGGCACCGAAGTCCCAGCTGAGGCCCTTCCCTCAGTCACAGTGGTGTCTGGAGTCTCCAGAGACTTCTCTCTCACAGAGATAAAAAGTGAGTGAACTGCAGGTTCCATAAGCCACCCACAGTAGCTACCCAGGAGATGTCCATCCTCCCTCCCACAGCCTCTCACCTTTTGCTCATTGCCTGTGACTTCTCTGATGTGTGGCTCTCCATAGGCTTCTTGCAAAAAAAAAAAAAGGAATAGTGAGGGAAGCCTTGGGGAGGGATAGATGTTCTCCAAAAAGAGGTGCTCTGAGGCAGTGTGTGTGTGTGTGTGTGTGTGTGTGTGTGAATGAGTATGTATGTGTGAGTGTGCGTGTGTGTGAATGTGTGTTGTGAGCACATGTGTATGAGTGTGTGTGTGAATATATGTGTATGTGTGTGAATGTGTATGTGAGTGAATATATGTGTGAGTATGTGTGTGAATGTGTAGTGAGTATGTATGTGTGAGTGTGTGTGTGTGAGTGTGTGTGTTGTGAGCACATGTGTATGAGTGAGTGTGTGAATTTGTGAGTGTGTGAATATATGTGTGAGTGCATGTGTGAGTATGTGTGTGTGAGAGTTTGTGTGAATATGTGTGCATGTGAGTGCGTATGTGAGTATTTGTGTGTGATGTGTGTATATGAATGTGTGTGTGTGTGTGTGTGTGTGTGTGTGTGTGTGTGTGCGTGCATGCTCCCAGCTAGACTGGAGCTCACTATGTAGACCAGGCTGGCCCTGAACTCACAGAGATCTTCCTGCCTCTGCCTCCCAACGTTGCTGGGAAAATGTTTTAAAAATCACCTGAGATATCCAGCCTCGTTGGTTCTCATGAGACAAACGGTGATGTGGAGAGAGCTGACACTGTAAGGTCAGACGTGCTGTTGACTGTGCTGAACACCCTTGCAGAACCTTCCTAGGGTACAGCATTCACTTACTGAAGAGAAGCCATGGGATTACATGGGATTACCCAGGTCCTTAAAGCACCAGCAATCCACACTCTAGTCTCAGGAACCCTAGATGGCACTTCCCATGCTCTCCTGCAGGGGGCGCTCGTTTCCACAATACTTCCTGGGTCTGGAGTTCTGTTCTGCAATGTGCTGGCTAGACTAATGCCTGAAGGTCCCAATGTTCTCAGTGTTCACATCTGTAAAGGAGAATGCTGGTGACACCTATGTTGTGGCAGATCACACAGAAGAGGAAGACAGGGCAGCACCTGGTTCTGCTGAGGGTTCTGGAGACCCAGATGTCGATCTTGCTGCTGTGAGTAGATTGTAAGATTTTGTCTGCCTCTGCTGTTAGCTGCATGTCTAATCAAGATTGTACAGGCTGTGATGACAATAACCAGGGAACTAGAAGGGAGAAGAAGGTCTGCCTGGTGAGGCCTGGGAATGATACAAAGAGAACACAGTCACAGACTGCTCACTAGACATGATGGTGGAGGGACAGAGAGGAAACCAGAAGAGCCAGCAGGACACAAAAACGCCAGGGCCTTGACTGGGAGGGTCCTAGCTGGGGAACAGGGGCAGCAGTATCTGCAGTCCTATGGAGCCAGAAGTGACCATCAGGGACCCTGCAGAGCCAGGGTCTGATGAGTAAGTATCATGCAAATCTTCAGACTGGTCACAAGAAAGTTAGAAATTGGTGGTGTGTATGCTTTCTGTATGCCTATGCATTATTTCTGCAAGGTTGTTCATATGTGTGAATGTCTGCAGACGTGCACACTGTGTGTGCGTGTGTGACTTTCCTATGGGAATGTAAATGGCTTCACACAGACAGAGCAGCAACAACAGCAGAGAGCACTTCATCCAAGTATGGCTTAGTGAGCCTGTCAATTTATTGGAGTTGCTTACAGAGTGTAGTTGCCTGCCCAAAACTCTTCCCAGCATAGTAGACACATAGACGAATGGCAGGTCTGGAGCCTGGCAGCTCAGAGTCTCCTCTCCCCTGCCATCTTATTTCTTGTGCAATCTTAGGGAGAGGCCTTGTGAGTTCTGTAAGTTTCAGGGCCTTCCTGAACTTTGTGAGTTTCCCTCTTTCCCTCTTGCCTCTAGGGAAGATGATTTCAGCTGAGAGGAAATTATATCCAGCAGTACTTCCAGCAGAGGGCGTCCTGTGTGTCTCACTGTGAGGCTTACCGCATGTGCTACACAGCATGCATGCCTGCTCTCTCTCCAGTTGGCAAGAAGTCCGATCTCTGTGGAAAGGGTTCAGAAAAGGACATGAAGTGGCCATGAAAACAGCCTAGTGCTTTGTCTGTGTGCTCACTGGGATGAAGCACTGGCTTACATCTCCCCAGGAAAAGGCCTGTATTCAAGTTCATGTCTAGAACAAACTATAATCTGGATCAATACTCCACTGTCTGTCCTGATGGATTCCTGAAGCTCTGTACCCCCATCCCAGCTCTGACTGGACAAAGGCCAGCACCTAACATACACCATGCAACTGACTAGGGAAAGAGTCAAGTTATGACTGAAAATGATCACTCTCTGCCCTCAGCTATCACTTGGAAAATCCTATTTTGGAAGGCAATATCTGGAAAATACACGTGTTGCTTGGTGGTTTGGATGGAGGCCCTTGAACGAAGTCTCAGATCTATCATGATATTTACTCTCCCTCAAGGGATGGAATACCCTGACTTCCATGTTGGATGCCTGCCCTGCTCAGGGGAGTTCTGCCTCCTCAGGACCTGACACCCACCAGGGATCCTCTCAATGATGCATAGCCTACCCAGTTCACGCAGACATCCAAGGCTTCCTAAAGCACCCCTAACCCCACCAATCTCTGCCAATTCCAACAGCAGACAGGAAACCCAGTTTCACTGTCTCTCAGCACCACCTTGTGCAAATGCAGAGAGCTCTGAGTGAGGCATGGGTTGCTAGGGAGGTCAAAGGCCAGAGATACATGGACCCTTGTTCTGACTGGAGGCTGAGTGAAGTCCACACCACAAGTGAACAAAGGCCTGTCTTCTTCCCTCCTTCCTTCCCTCCCTCCCTTCCCTCCCTCCTTCCTTTTCTCCCTTCCTCTCTGCCTTTCCTTCCTCCCCTATCTCTTTCTCCTTCCTTTCCCTTCTTTTCCCTCCCTCCCTTCCTCCCTCCCTCCCTTCCCTCCCTCCTTCCTTTTCTCCCTTCCTTTCTGCCTTTCCTTCCTCCCCTATCTCTTTCTCCTTCCTTTCTCTTCTTTTCCCTTCCTCCCTCCCTCCCTTCCCTCCTCCCTCCCCCTTCCTCCCTCCCTTGCTCCCTTTCCTATCCCTTTCTTCATCCTTCCTTCCTGTCTGTCCTTTAGTCCTTCCTCCTCCCCCTTTCTTTCTTCCCTTCCATTCCTTCCTCTCTCTCTCCTTCCTCCATCCCCTTTCTCCTCCCTTATTCCTCCCCTTCATGTCCTTTCTTCCTTCTTCCCTCCCTTCTTACTTCCTTGTTTCTTTCCATTAGATGGCTTTTCCTAGATAGACCTAAGACATCCCACAGAGAGCTTGGGTGTTGGTGAGGGAATCAGAAGCATTGTTGACCCAAGGCTGCTGTTCCACTGAAGAGTCCAGCCACAGCGTGGTAGGGGCAGCAGCCACCCAATCAGCCTTCTACCTCCGATATAAGCTTAGGGTGGACCTCCATGAGGAACTCCTGAAGCCGTGGACTACAGGTCTCTAATAGGAAATGTTCACAGGTTCAGTCTCATGATGTTTCCTGACCCAGTCACAGATGGATGCTCTGATAACCTTCACCGCAGAGGATGTCCCTGCACAGCTCGCACACCTCCCGAAGGCAAGAGTCTGGTGCTCTGGGTACATGGGGCTCAGGGTGCGAGACATTGTCTGGGTTTGTGTGACACCAGAGTCTTCCAGAGAGGCCAGGAGTACAGACTGCTCCAAACCAACACGGGTCCCTACCCTTGGGTCTTCAGCCTATGTGGGGAGACACACATAGAGGGCACACAAAATAAATACAGTCAGGGCCATGTGTGGCTCACCTAGCCTCAAGCGTGGGTCCCAGAATGAAGTGGGCTGAATGTGAAGACCTGCAGGTCCCAGAAGATTCTACCCTCTTTTGCTTCTTCTGTTCCCAGTGACCCCTCCCTGCATCCTCATGGGACTCACTCACTCACGGCGGGGAGGGGGGGGTGATGGAGACTTTGAGTCAGACCTTCCAGCTGAGGCTTTTAGACCTTTAGCTGGTAGACTTGGAGCGGAGGCTTTGCTGGCTAGTGCTCACAGACTCTAACCAATACTCTCTTTAATGCTCTCAAGTGAGTGTGCCAAGAGTCCGCCATCCCCATCTCCTGAGCACGGCTCACTTATCATCACTGTACCCAGCTACAGATGGGGAGACTGAGGCTGTAGGCTATCCTGTGGTATACTAGGTATACTTTCCTGGTGGGCCAGGAAAGGTAACCTGGGCCTAGACTCCACCATGGACAGGCTGTCTTTCAGTACTCTGTGTACCAATGCAGGAGTTCTGAATCCATACCATTGTAAGTACCCCTCACCTTCCATGATTCCTATCACCTTGACTTCCTGTGGAATAGGATCTTTACTGGCACCAACTCACGAGGGGTGACGGACAACAGAAAGAGAGGACTCAGAACCCTTGGTGCCTTGGAACACCAGGCAGGCTGGCACCCCAAGGACCCTGGGCACAGTTCCCTGCCTGCTCGCCTGGTGCCAGCAGGCAGATGGGTCTGTTGGCCAGTCTTGCCAGCCAGCCAGCTGGCCCTGAGCACCTTGTGGTTGGCACCTCAGCCACCAGGATGGGCCATGGGCCTGCCTGCAATAGGCGTGGGGCTGGCAGTGTGGAGCAGATGGGCCGGCTGCTCCATTGGCTGTCCACAAAGCTGCCAGCTGGCTGATGCCTGGGCACCTCTGGGCTGGCGTCATCATCAGGATGCTGCTGTGTTAGCTTTGAGGGATGGGCAGCTGGCACGGAGGCATGCCTCAGCCCCTCCCAGTTGGTCTGTTAAATGCCCCAGGGTCTGGGCTGTTAGGGACCGAAGCCAGGTTCTACCAGGCTGGTTGTGGAAGAGGACAGATCTGTGCTCTGGAATTTGCCTTGGTTTTGCACAAGGACAGGATTACAGGGGACAACCCACATCCTTTTCATTGAATCTAGCACCCCAGCATCACTCAGCTGTCAGAGAAGCTATGTCCCCTGCCAGCCCCTAAGGCTATGCCAGCCCTCCATCTGCCCCTGGTCAGCTGGTAGCCTGTCTCTTCTTCAGTTTGGATATTTAAAAGTTCCACTTCCTTGGACAGAAGAGGCCCAGACTGAGGATGCTCTATGGAAACCCAGAGGAGGGGTAGTCCCTCACAGCATGGGATCCACCACGTCTTTCCTCTCCCCTCTCCCCTCTCCCCTCTCCCCTCTCCCCTCTTCCCGACTCTGACATAAGTCAGACACTAGCAGCCTGGAGAAGCCAAGGCACCTGTCTCTAGTTAGGGTTTGCCTGCTGTGAGCAGACACCATGACCAAGGCAACTCTTATAAGGACAACATTTAATTGGGGCTGGCCTACAGGTTCAAAGGTTCAGTCCATTATCATCAAGGCTGGAGCATGGCAGCATCCAGGCAGGCATGGTGCAGGAGAGCTGGGAGTTCTACATCTTCATCTGCAGGCCTCTAAGAGAAGACTCACTTCTAGGCAGCTAGGATGAGAGTATTAAAGCCCATGCTCACAGTGACACACCTACTCCAACAAAGCCACACCTACTCCAACAAGGCCACATCTCCTCCAACAAGGCTATACCTACTCCAACAAGGCCACACCTATTCCAATAAGGCCACACCTACTCCAACAAGGCCACACCTACTCCAACAAGACCACACCTACTCCAACAAGGCCACACCTACTCCAACAAGACCACACCTACTCCAACAAGGCCACACCTACTCCAAAAAGGCTGCACCCCCTAATAATACCACCCCTTGGGCCAAGCATACACAAACCATCACAGCACCCAACAAAAACACACAGTGAAGACATTCCTTACTTGATCAGTGGTAGCCCAGACATCCAAGGAAACATGGTGGCTTCTCCACAAATGCACATGACCACCATGTATTCACTGAAAGGAGCAGAAAAAGATTTTAGGTTGGGTTCAGTGGTAGATTCATTGCTATGCTATGACCTCTGGGGACAGTCTTCACACTGAGACTAAGGGAAAGAAAGAGGGACAGAGAAGGGATAGAGGGCAGAAAGATGGATGGACAGGGGGATTTCACAAGTTGATGCTGACATTCTGTGTACAGTTTCCAGTACTTGAGGTGATGTGATAGCATTAATATTGTCCCCTAAAAGGGTATCCAGGTCCTTACTCCCTGGACTGGAGAGGGAGATGTGATTAGGAGATAAAGCATTTGCCAATGTGGATGACCTCCAGGTACCTAGATTTGGCCTTCATCCAGTATAACTGCATTCTTCTAAATAGAGTTTCTTTGATACATAGGCACAGACAGAGGATTGGGTGTCAGCTTATGGTGTGTCTCACATCCACTCCGCCACAGGGCTCAGGCCACTTGGGGAGGTGGGACGCAGGAGTTTTGACTGTGCTTACCCCACACTGGTGCTGGGCAGGTTTCAGGCTATGAGAAGCTGCTGGACACTGCTCCGGGGGATAGGGGTTTGCAGTCTAATTTCTCGGGGACAGTCTGAGCTGGCCCAGAACCAAAGGGGAAAAGAGGGGAGAGCTCAGGCTGGGTCCCGCGGGGAGGAGAGTCCTTGGATTGTTCAACAGGCAGCTTGGCTTAGTGGAGGCCATGGCTGGGAGTTCTGAGAGGGCTTCTTCAGGAGATTGGAGTGGCTCTTTAGGCGAAGACCTGCTCCATTGCTACCCATGACAGACTTCAATGAAAGGAGACAGCCCATGGTTTTAAGGCATTTATTGTCATGGCAGAGAATGGTGATAAGTAAAGCCATACCCCACTTTCTCAGGGCAGATCTTTTGCAGGGAGGAGTGTCTGGGAAGGAGAGTTTATTGGCTAAGCCTCTCATTAAAATGGAGATATGTCTTGAGGCTATTTGACCTGTGGTCATGTCCTCTACCTGTGGAGGGGCTTGGAGTGCTGCCCTTCCATGACTGATGGCCACAAATCTATGGAGAGCTGTGGCCTCATGCCAGGAGCCTGGTGTCCAGGAGGGTGGCAAAATGCCTACTGTCCCTTGCAGGGTTTTCCCCTGCAGGGTCATTGGGGTTTCAAGCCTTAGCTCAACCAGAAACCAGGCTGCCTTTCATGGTCCTACAATTGGATCTGTAAAGGACAGCAAGACCACTATGGGGTGGGGGAGCTAGACGGACCCAACAAGGTTTCCCCATGTCCCACCCTATAAGCCCTTCCCCCACATCCCTTCCCTCCATGCCTCTGCCCATAGTATTCTGTTCTGAAGCCCCAGTTGTGAAGTGCAGGAAGGAGTTGTTTTCCAGAGGTAGCCTGTGGCCCAGGTTTCCCAAAGGACTCTGGACACCCTTACACACCAGCACCATCAATGCCTTCCCTAATCCTACACTATCGTGTTCTGCATAAAGAAAAGAAGACAGAAACACACAGGACTGAGCTAGAAGGTGCTGTCCAGGTTGAAAGTTTGAAAACTCAACCAGTCAGGGATAAGCAGCAACTCCCTTTCAACACTCAGGGTCTAGGCAAGCTGGGAAGACATGGGGTCTAGCCCCAGACCCATCTATAGTGGAGAAGCTGCTCGACCCTGAAGTCTCCACCGGAAGGCAAGTGAAAATACAAATAAGGCAAGTTTTTAAAAACAAAAACAAAAGCAAAACTCATTTTATCCTAGAAATGCACTAGCAGGGCAACCTGGGACACATATCGAATTATGGACAAGTTCTAGCTAAAATATTGGAGCAGCTGCTCTGCAAAACTGATAAAGGCTGGGGGGGAATGTCTCTGTCAGTAAAGGCACTTGCCACACAAGCGGGAGGAGCTGAGTCCCACCACAAGGAGCCATGCAGGAAGCTGAGTGGGGTGTCCTGGGGTTGTAATCCTGGCTGGGGAGGTGAGGACAGCTGAGTACCTGGCCAGCCTCTTTGCCAAACCCAGAGGCCCTTTCTGAAAAACCAAGTGGACAGTGTGCCTGAGTAATGATACACAGCCCACACACATGTGCATGAGTGCACACACATACACAGATACAAATATACATGAGTGCACACACACATGCACACATATGCATGAGTGCACACACATGCATCTATACACACCTATACACACATACACATGCACACACATGCATGAGAACATACAAATACACACATACACATATGCACACACATGTATGAGTGTACATGCATATACTCACATATACATATGCATGAGTGTACACACATGCCTTTATACATACATATACACACATATACATACACATATGCATAAATTCACACACATGAATCTACACACATATACACATACATATGAACACACATGAATGTGTGCACAGAAATATACACATATACACACATACACACATGTATGAGTGCACACATATGCATCTACACACATACACATCTGCACACACATGCATGAGTACACACACACATGCATGAGTACACACGCATACACATACACACACACACACACACACACACACACACACACACACACACATACAGGAGTAGGATTTGAACTAAGGATTCTATATTTGTAGCTATGCTTCCACATATAAGCACTCTATTCTGGCAGTATATACACCGAGCTCTTTGCAGTGAAGGGCACACAGTAGGCACTTAATAAATGTCAGTCAGGTGAAAAGGTTGTTTTTCTGTCTCCTTCCTTCTTATTTTGTATGTTTCACATTTTCTCCAAAGCATGTGGTGTGTTCTCTGAGAGACAAAACGCTGGGTAGGTTTTTCTTAAACTTTGGTGCCAGAAAATTAAACTGTAGCATGAGAAAGAGATGAGATGGCTTTGGATGGAAGTTTTCTGTCAATGATACAGTGCACATGTTTCTCTCTCTCTCTCTCTCTCTCTCTCTCTCTCTCTCTCTCTCTCTCTCTCTCTCTCTCTCCTGCATCATGAGACAGCAACTCCAGAATTCAGAACCCTTAAATGTGAACTGAAGGGACCTTGGAGACCCGCATCTTCAGATGAGGAAACTGGGGCCCAGAGAGGGACAGCCACTACAGGAGTCCTGAGCAGAGAAGGCAGGCCCTGGGCCCTCAATGCATGACTGTTTCTATCTCATGCAACCCCTGACACTGTGATTATGAAGGAAGCTCACACGCTGTTTTAGTCAGTGTTCCTACATAAAACACCATGACCAAGAAGCAAGTTGGAGAGAAAAGGGTTTATTCGGCTTATACTTCCACATTGCTGTTTATCACAAAAGGAAATCAGGACTGGAACTCAAGCAGGTCAGGAATAAGGAGCTGATGCCGAGGCCATGGAGGGATGTTTCTTACTGGCTTGCTCCCCCTGGTTTGTTCAGCTTGCTTTTTTATAGAGCCCAGGACTACTAGTCCAGGGCTGGCCCCACCCACAATGGGCCCTCCTACCCGTGATCACTAATTGAGGAAATGCCTACAGCTGGATCTCATGGAGGCATTTCCTCAAGGGAGACTTCTTTCTCTGTGATAACTCTAGCTTGTGTCAAGTTGACACACAAAACCAGCCAGTATACATGCTATGAACTCAGTGCCTTTATGCAATGAATGTGGGGGGATTTGAGAGGCCTGGTCCCTTCCTAAGACCCCCCCCACACACACACACACATGAGCACGAGCATGCATCATCAGTCCTGCAAGGGGACGACGGGATCCAGCTCCTAGAAGGAAAATTGTAGAAGACTCGGAGTCTATCTTGGGCGTGAGTGTGATTCTTGGAGCCTAGACTCTGAGGCTGAAATCATTGTCTGTATTTCCCTGAAGCCCTGCAGAATGTTGTTGATGGGCTTCAGGGATACAGAGGCATGCAGCCTCCTTTGTGGTCTCCCATGAAGAGACATCAATGATGGGCCTGAGTGCTGAGTCCAGGGCCACCAAAGAGGAAGGAGCTTCCATAGAGGAAATGAGGTTCTGAAAGCAAAATCCATTGTCAGATATGCCAGACACACTATCCTGAGGCAGGAAGGTCTTAAAGCTGCTATTGCTGTGGTAAACACCATGACCAAAAGCAGCTTGGGAAGGAAAGGGTTTGTTCAGCTTACACTTCCACATCACTGTTCATCATTGAAGTCAGGATAGGAACTCACACAGGGCAGGAACCTGGAGGCAGGAGCTGATGCAGAAGGCATGGAGAGATGCTCTTTGCCTGCCTGCTTGCCCTTGTCTTGCTGCTAAGTCCATCTCTTCACTGGCATTAGAGTCTACTTCTTTGGGATCCTAGAGTGTGCTGAAAACCATTTGAAACATCCAGGCTCATGGAGTGAGTTGGGCATCTACAGGATTACTGGGCTCCTCTACATGGCCAGCCATTGTTGGATTAGCCGGACTGCAGCCTTTAAGTCAGTCATACACACACACACACACACACACACACACACACACACACACACACACACATATATGTGTGTGTGTGTATATATATATATATATATATATATATATATATATATATATATATATGTATGTGTGTGTGTGTTTATATATGTGTTTATATTTATGTGTATATACATATGTATGTGTGTTTATTCATGTATGTATATATGTATGTATATGTGTGTATGTGTATATACATATATGTATATTATGTATGTATCTATGTGTGTGTATAGGTGTGCATGTGTGTATGTGTATATATGTATATGGGTATGCTATGTGTATATGTATATATGTGCATATATGTGTATATATATATGTATGTATATATATATATGTGTATATATATGTGTATATATGTAAGAGAGAGATTAATTCTATAAGATTAATTAATCTATAAGATTAATTCTATAAGTTCTGCTACTCTAGAGAACACTGACTAATACAGCATGGCTTCCCCTAGGAGATGCACAGCTGTCCATGGGGCTGTTTCAAAGGGGTGCCAGCCCCTCCCTAGAGAGGTTGTCATTTTGTTGTCATTTTCTTTCTTGAGGGTCTTAAGGGTCCCAGACTGGTCTTGAACTTGCTACACATCTGAGAATGACCTTGCATTTCTGATCCTCCTGCCTCTACTTCCTCAGTGCTGAGGTCGAAGATACAGGCCACACAACTGCTTTATATGATGTAGGTGATCAAACTCGAGACATCTCATATTCTAGGCAAGTAATCTATCACGTGAGCCACATCCTCAGCCCTGTCTTTGGCGAAGGACGAATGCAGCGAGGGCAAGAGCCACCTGTGTGTGTGGCATGCAGGGGTCTGGTAGCTCAGAAGCCTCCACTCCACTCAGGTCTGAGAGGACTTTATCCCCTATTGCTAAGCAATAAGAGGAAAGCGGAAGATGGTCAGCTGGGTGATGGTGAGGGTGTGGCTTCTCTGAGCTCTCTGCTTTCAGGGTCTATTAGCCTGTTTCCTGTAGCAGGGGCTTTCCCTGGTTCCCTAAACAGAACAACCTCTCCCCAGACCATGACTACTAGCATCCTGTGGTGGCAGAAGCGGAAACTGAGGCTTGGAAGGATGCTAACAATAACCTGAAGTCCCGGAGGTGGTGGATCTGAGCGCACAGGGCCGGCATCACTAGCCTGTCACCTTCCACGTGACCTTGAGAAAAGCCTGCTGGCGTGTGTCCTGTCCACTCTGAGTCCTGTGGGAGGAGGACCTAGCAATACCCATCCATCCACACCGTCGCTGCCTTTCTCCACCACCTCCACATCCTGCAACTCCCCAGTCATGTATAAAACATTCCTAGGCACCACTTATTCCTCATGCATTTTCCATGAGTCCAAGCTTGAGTTAAAACATATAAACACAAAAATACCAAGAAGCACATATATATATATATATATATATATATATATATATATATATATATATGCCATGTTTCAAAAAATACCAAGAGACCCTTTTCTGCGTACCCTCCTCACGGGGGCAGGCCTCCCCCCAGTCTGCTCTGCTCAGGTCTGTCTCCTCACACTTGTGTTCTGCTGGCCTCTGTTAACGTCTCACTTCCTTCCCATCATCCTTTTCACCTTTCTCTCCTTTCCTCTTTCTCTTCATTTTCTACCCTCTCTCCCTCCCTTCCCCATACAATCCTTCATCCTTCCCTGTATCCATCTCAGGTGGGAGTCAAATCATTTCTGTACCGTCCCGCTTGACTGCCTCTGCCAGCGTCTCCTCCTGTTCCTCAAACATCTGACCAAAGGGGCTCAAAGTTGCAGAATTGAAAATTAAAAAAAAAAAAAAAACTCGATAAAAATTTGGAGTAGCGGGGATCTGGGCTTTGCTAGCAGATGTGTGAACTGGTGTAGGCTCTTTGGAGATTTCTGGATATCTCCTACTCCAGTGCACAATGGGCGAGGTCTCCAAAGGAACAGAGAAGGTTCATCCCCTCAGAGGTGCCTGGGATCTGTGGTGCCAGGTTGGTTCAAAAGAGTCAGATGGCTCCATCCCAGTTACTGCCTAGGGTCTCCAGATTCCAGTGTGGTCACAGGCTGCAGCACTCTGCACTTAACAAAAATGAATGACAGAGTCAGGTGTGATGGCACAGGCCTGAAGTTCAAGCTTTGTAGGAGCCTGAGGCCAAAGGTTTCAAGGCCTGGGCTACAACGTGAGATCTCATTTGTTTAAGCCATACTAATGACAAGTATTAATCTCAAATTTTAATATTTTACTAAAAGAAGGAATATAAAAGTCCATCAACATAAAGAACACAATTAGCTGACATCTGTGTGCCTCTGGAAGTCAGACGGTGGCCGTTGTCTGGGAGAACAGAGGCCCTCCCTAGCTGCTGAAACGGTTCATGTAGAACAGGAACACCCAGCTGATGGTCTGAGCAACACATTATATGAGACTTTGACCTTAAAAAAATACGAGACGTGTACTACTGCTTATGAGTATTATTAACGAATACTGATCTTTTCATGAGCTACCCCCCACACCGCTTCCCTGTTATCATTAATTACGGTTGCTTTGATGGGGGACACCGACCCCAGTGTTTGTACTCTTGTTGGCTGAGGTAGATGCAAGTGCTTCCCCCCACGGGACTAGCGAAGTCGTAGGCCACACAGACACTGCCTTGTCCAGATCAGCCATGAACCTCGGAGAGTCTGGCGTGGCCTGTCTGGGGAGACTCTTGCTACGCACAGTTCCCACGTCTGAGGCTGGGTCTCTTTCTCCCCCTGTCAGCTCTAAGGATAACGATTCTGGGCAGTCCAACCCTGGCCTTGATAACCAACAGCACAGAAGCTCGCTGCAGCTTCTGGGAAGGGGCAGCCTGAAAGCCCCGAGAGTAGACCTGCCTACAGAGACCACCAAACACCATGACAGCCTGCAAATGTGCCAGAGAGGGGCCACCTCCAGCTGGGAGTCTCTGAACAAGGCCTTTATTTCTGTTTTTCTTCCTTATTGCCCTCCTCCGGGGAAGGAAGGAAAACAGGCTAGCTCTACCGCTTCAACAGCGTGGGTGTGAGCCCTCCAAGGCTCAAGAAAAGCCTGCTTATTTCCATTGAAGGGGAGGCGCAGATCGGGAGAACTTCGGCCCTATTAGTTAAATAATGGTGCTTAAAAATGCATCGAGTTTAGCCATCTCCCTCCCCTTAAAAAAAAATCCAGAATTTTTCTATTGAGTATACTTTTTCCCTTGGCCATGAATATTAATGTCTCTCTCAGAAAGATCTACTTGAAAAAAAAACCCAAGAATGAATTAAGTACCTGCAGGTTTTGCTAATTCGTCTTTTTGGTGACACGCCGTCATTACATCAAATTACTGAGATGGGCCCGCTCTTTCTCTCTCCCTCTCTATTTTTTTTTCTTTTTGGGTGAAAATTATGGAATATCAAGTATATGTAAATGGAGCAAAGAAAGAGGAGGGAAAAAAAAAAAACCTGTGAAGGAAGACCGGGGAAGGGATGCATTGGGTATTCAGCCCGCGTAGCAGTCAGCCAATTAATCAAGAACGGGCGCGAGGAGGCTGCAGACGGGATGAGTTCGCCCTTCATGTTGATGGGGCCGGCGCGGGGCAAACGCTACGGCACCTGAACTCACGGTTAGGCATGCAGAAAGGGATCATGGGAATATCTCGCAGTCTTTGTCTTCCCGGTGAAGGATGGAAAATGTCAAGCTGTTGTTTGGCTGGATGGAGGGGGAGCGTGGGAGGGGGAGAGGCGAGAACTGCGGGCTGGAGAGGCGACGCTTTAACTCTTTGAGAACACCCCTCTAGCTCCCCTCGCTCCCAAGAGCCCCCTACCTCCACTTCAGCTCCGGGCCCCCAGAACAGCTGTGGGAACTCAGCCTGTAAATAGCTAGAGAGACTTGTGGGCTGGGGCAGACAGTAGTGTGTGTGTGTGTGTGTGTGTGTGTGTGTGTGTGTGTGTGTATATACGCACGCGCACACATCACATGCACGTCAGAAGAGGAAGATAAGAATTCTGTCTCCCCCAGACAAGGTCTTTGTTCGTTCTGGAGTGTGTCTGCCCCCTTCTCTCTCCAACCCATCTTGTCCTCTCAGTGGGGGGAGGGCCTGAAGATCTGACATCGGCTGCAGGAGGACATTGGTATGACCAGGCATTGAGACTGGTATGGCTTGGGGCTTATTCCAAGTACCCAGCCCACCCACCAGAGCAGCTGGTGATTATCCTGAACCCATGGGCAGGTATCACTGGGCCCTCAGCTGGATCTGGCACTCACAATAGTGACAGTGACCTGGACAAACGGGTTTCCAACCTCATCAGCTGATCCCTGCCCCGATTCCTTTCATGTGCCCTGTGGTCTCACCCTTTCTAGACAAAACTAGATCCATGGTCCCCCAGGACAGCTGCACTAAACATCTGGAAACTGGTATGGGATTCTCCCAAGCTGCACTGGGACCTTCCCGGAGCCCCAAGGATCTGATCTGCAGAAAAAGATGCCAAGGACAGAGATGTGGTAAGGGATACAAGACACATCTCCAGGACTTAAGTCCCTGTCTTTTCTTGGGATGGATGAGCATCTTAGGTCCTGGTGTACTTCCCTCTCCAAGACGGCTGTATCGACCCCAGCTCACCCCAAGACTTACCTAAACCCTACTCCAGGCCAGAGTGAGTCTTCCTGAGAGCTTGACACAAGCACACAGACTTTCAGTTTCTGTCTCATCCCTGGGTGATTCCATTGCCCACAGATATCTGACCCTGACTCCTGTCTGCTCCTTTTACCTGAGATCAGCCAGGTAAATTCTACTGTACAAAGATGGAACAACACATCTTTCATGGGCAGGGACAGCAGAGGCATGCTCTGGGATTCTCCACACTCACATATGTGACAGATGACCACAGAGACCAGAGAGGTTAGAGGCTTAGCCCAAGACATACAGCCATCAAGGAACAGGACTTCACTCAGTGGGGGCAGAATCTGCTCCCACCCACCAACTCCCACGTGGAGCCTATATCTGTCGCCTATAGACCCCGTGGAAGTGGGTGCCTAGCCCTACCCTGTGATGCTGATTGAGAAGGTTTTAAGAGATTCCCCAAATTAATTTACACTTTCTAACCAGGTCCCAGAGATGCTGACGGTGGTATAGATTAAGGAGCCATTCAGAGCCCTGCTCACTCTGCCTGTGCCTAGCTTCAAATAAGAAGTCAATCTGAAGGGGTCTAGGTGCAGGCCTGTTGTCATAAATACTAGAGTGAGGCAGGGGGATTTCTTGTACTGAAAAATGAATGCAAGTCCAGCTTGTGAAACTTGGACAGAGTCTATATCGTAAGTCTGTAAAACCTGTATCCCTAGATTCAGTCCCCAATAACGCACATCCAAGCCGAGGTGTGTGTTTGTGAGAGGAGTAGGAAGGAAGAACATGTGGGAAAGTCGTGATAGTGATAACTCAAACACAGGCTCACAGCCAGGGCGAGAAGATGTCTTGTTACCCAGCACCCTCCTCTCCACGGCTCACCAAGGTTCGCTGCTAGGGGCTGTTGCAATGACCCCATCCCTTATCTGTCCTAGACCATCCGTGAGTCTGTGCTGCTTCCGAGCATCTCTAATTAGATCCTCAAAAGGTTAAGGCCCCACTAGTTCTGACAAGACTCCAGAAAGGATGCAGGGGTCCCTGTAGACAGGTGACACCCATGTCCTTCCCCAGTGGCGGGTGCCTCTCCATGGGGAAAGGTAGGCAGGGTCTCTGGAACAAGATTCGTAGCCAAGGCCACCTGCTCAGAGGTGACTCACTCTCACATGGTTGACTGCTCTGGGGGAAATTGTATTTGTTAATGGGCTTTGAAAAATCAATTCTAAGATGCAAGATTGAAAGAAAAAGGCCCAAAGTCTCCATCCCTGAGAAAGCACTGAAGGCCTCTCATTTCTTTCTTCAGCTCCCTTCCTCCCAGTCACCATCATCCTCTCTCCTCTCCCCTCACTCCCAGAACCTCTCCTTATCTCTTTCCTCACCCTCTCTTTCTGTCTTCTCCCACCTCAGACCTCTACCCCATATGGCTCCAGAACATGACAGGGCTCTACACACATACACACACACACACACACACACACACACTGAGAGAGAGAGACAGAGAGAGAGACAGAGAGAGAGAGAGACAGAGTCAGAGAGAGAGAGAGAGAGAGAGAGAGAAACCTATCAAAAGTTTCCACATTCTCACAATCTTTTGACTGCTGTCTCTAGGCCAATCCTGGGTTCTAGAACTTTCTGTGGTGACAGAAATGCTGTGGTTCTTTGTGTCCATGGTGGAGGTGTTTTGTGTGCAGAAGGAATGAGACATGGTGAGAGGGACTGGGTGGTCACATTTTTTTTCCAATTTTTATTAGATATTTTTTTCATTTACATTTCAAATGCTATCCTGAAAGTCCCCTATAACCTCCCTATCCCCCGCCCTGCTCCCCTATCCACCAACTCCTACATCTTGGCCATGGCATTCCCCTGTACTGGGGCATATAAAGTTTGCATGACCAAGGGGTCTCTCTTCCCAATGATGGCCAACTAGACCATCTTCTGCTACATATGCAGCTAGAGACACGAGCTCTGGGGTACTGGTTAGTTCATATTGTTCTAAATGGGCTGAGAAAGAAATTAGGGAAACAACACCCTTCACAATAGTCACAAACAATATAAAATACCTTGGTGTGACTCTAACTAAGGAAGTGAAAGATCTGTATGATAAGAACTTCAAGTCTCTGAAGAAAGAAATTGAAGAAGATCTCAGAAGATGGAAAGATCTCCCATGCTCATGGATTGGCAGGATCAATATAGTAAAAATGGCTATCTTGCCTAAAGCAATCTACAGATTCAATGCAATCCCCATCAAAATTCCAACTCAATTCTTCACAGAGTTAGAAAGGGTGATTTGCAAGTTCATCTAGAATAATAAAAAACCTAGGATAGCAAAAACTCTTCTCAACAATAAAAGAACCTCTGGTGGAATCACCATGCCTGACCTCAAGCTGTACTACAAAGCAATTGTAATAAAAACTGCATGGTACTGGTACAGTGACAGACAGGTAGATCAATGGAATGGGATTGAAGACCCAGAAATGAATCCACACACCTATGGTCACCTGATCTTTGACAAGGGAGCTAAAACCATCCAGTAGAAAAAGATAGCATTTTCAACAAATGGTGCTGGCACAACTGGCGGTTATCATGTAGAAAAATGGGAATTGATCCATTCTTATCTCCTTGTACTAAGGTCAAGTCTAAGTGGTTTAAGGAACTCCACATAAAACCAGAGACACTGAAACTTATAGAGGAGAAACTGGGGGAAAGCCTCGAAGATATGGGCACTGGGGAAAAATTCCTGAATAGAACAGCAATGCCTTATGCTGTAAGATCAAGAATTGACAAATGGGACCTCATAAAGTTGCAAAGCTTCTGTAAGACAAAAGATACTGTCAATAAGACAAAAAGGCCACCAACAGATTGGGAAAGGATCTTTACCAATCCTAAATCAGATAGGGGACTAATATCCAATATATATAAAGAGTGGTCACATTTTAAATTCTATGTAAAAAGTTCCAGCTGTGTGCTCTGCGGGAGAGCATAGGTTTGGACAGGGAGTGGGCCTACTAAGATATGTTCAAAATCCTGAAGACTGTGGAAGAGCTGGAGGAGCAGGAAGTTTGCAGTGAGGTCACGTCTCCTAGCCATGTCAGATGCTCCACCCACTAAATCATGGCCATGGCCGTCTAGACATGAGTGGGCAGGAACAACAGCAACATACAGGCCCAAGGGGACCGGAAAGACTTAAACCTTATACAAAGAGCTATGGACAACAAAGGACCTGAAAGAGTGGGAGAAACATTCTTGTTCAGTGAAGGGCCCAAAGATTGGTTATCCAATGTCAACCAACATTAAACATACAAGGAACATTAGACAAACTGAGGAAGCTATGTTTAGGGAATACATACATGCATATGTACATACATAATACACATATGAATACATCTGTGTAACAATAATTAATGAAAAGGAGGCCCTGAATTTTAAAAAGAATAGAGAGGGTACACAGGAGAAATTGGAGGGAGGAGAGGAAGAAATGGTTCAGTTACATTATAGTATCAAAAATAAAAGGAAAAATATCACTCAATTCCTCCCCCCCTCCCCCCCAAAAAACCCACCAAAGATCCAGTAGATCCAGCCATAGCAAATATTGAGCCCCAAGTTGTTCCTATAAAGACAAACGAGAATAGCCATCTCATTAATACATAGATTTGATTTTGTCTTTAATAAATAGTAAAAGTCCACAGAAGCAGAAGAACTGCTAGGAAATAAAATTCGTTATGATTCACTATGAAAGAAAGAAAGAAAGAAAGAAAGAAAGAAAGAAAGAAAGAAAGAAAGAAAGAAACCTGTGAGCTCTTGGCTTCTGCTCCAGCCTCCGTGCCTGCTTGCTGCCATGCTCCCCACCATGGCAGACTCTGATCCCCCTGGAACCATAAGCCAAATCGAGCCTGCCTTTTATAAGTTGCCTTGGTCATTGTATTTTATCACAGCAATAGAAAAGGGACTGATACCCACCCTGCTTACAACAGAAGGAAGGGAAGGAGATGTGGAGAATGGAAAAAGATGGATAAAATGGAGGTAAAGGGATAGGGAGAAAGAATGGAGGAGGGGAAAGGAGGGAGAGAGGGAGGAGGGAGGAAGGAGGGGGAAGAAGGGAGGGAGGAAAGGAGGGAAGAAAGAGGAAGGAGGGGGGAAAGAAGGGCCAGAAGAAGGAGGGGAGGAAGGGAGGGAAGGAGAGAGGGAGGGGGAGGGAGGGAAGAAGGGATGGTTGTAGAGGGAGGGAGGAGGGAGAGGGAGGGTGGGAGGGAGAGAAGAAATAAAAGGAGGGAGAGAGGTTGGGAGGAAGGAAGGAAGGAGGGAGGGAGTAGGAAAGAGAGAGGGGAAAAGGAGGGAGAGAAGAAGGAAGATTCTATTGAAAATCAAAGCCCAGAGAGGTTTGTCCAGGACTACGCAAGAGCTGAGATTTTAAACCCAGGTCACCTATCGCCCTTATTGTGTAGAGATGCTGTAGAATGTTCTAGATCTGGTTTTAAGCCAAGAGAGAACCACTGCATATGAAAGCAAGTGTGTGGTATGGCCCTGTGCTTTGACAAACCACATGGACTAGTGCATGTTTGAACAGGTATGGATACATTTTGTGCAGACAATTCCAGAGTCCTGTGGAGCAAAGCACTGACGCAGACACAGAGAACAGACTTCTAGAATCTCTGCCCTGCCTCGCCAACCAGGAACCTCTGCCACAGGGAAGCCAGAGGCACCTCTGTGCCTCTTACACCCGACCCTGGCAGAGCTCTGGCATACAGCTGGTACTTAATAGTGTCCACTTCGGCCGGGCATGGTGGCGCACGCCTTTAATCCCAGCACTCGGGAGGCAGAGGCAGGCGGATTTCTGAGTTCGAGGCCAGCCTGGTCTACAAAGTGAGTTCCAGGACAGCCAGGGCTATACAGAGAAACCCTGTCTCGAAAAACAAACAAAAAAAAAATGTCCACTTCTCAGAAGGGAGTTCTTCCCGCACATGCTCCTCCATGTTCTTGCAAAAAGTCTCCTAAGTGCTTAACGTTCAAGGAGTTCAAAGAAATGTTTCTGAGGCTTAGAAGGGGCTGGGAGCTCCAGGGTGGAGCTCAGGTGAGAGAGGATGGGGTGCATGGGAAGGAAATGTCTGTGGAGGGAAGTGTGGCCTTTGAGGGTGGTGGGAACTGCCACAAGACATTTTGTGGGTTTCAACATGTCCCCGACCCTGAGGCAGAGGGACCCCTGAGCAGCAAGTAGTTTCTGGTGCTGAACCTGTCCATCAGAGGACGGTGGCCTCCATGCCTCTCAGTCTCAAAGACAAGGATATCACCGAGAAACCAGAGCTCCTGATGTGGCCCCTTCTCTTGATGCTCCCACCACAGCTGCTGGAGTTGGGGGTCCCCAGGGCGGCATTAGCAGGTCCCTTGGAGCCGTTAGAGGAAAGAGCCTGAGGCTGGGGTGGTAATGAATCAGCAGGTAAAGTGAATCAGAGTTCAGATCTCCAGAACACATAATAATGTTGGGTAGGTACCCACCTATAGCCCCAGAGCTTGGGAGGCAGAGATAGGAACCCAGGAGCAAGCTGGCTAGGTGGACTAGCAGTTAGTGGTAAGCTTGGGGTTCATCTGAGAGATGCTGTTACAGTGAACGTGTTGGGGATGGTGAAGGGAGATTCCCAGCATCAGCATCAAACCTCATGGGAGCATGCAGATGCACACATGCACACACAACACTAAAATGCACACACACATACAAACACACAAACATTCACACACACACACACACATGAACACATATACACACATGAACACAAACATATATGTACACTAGAGTTCTCTCTGTGTATCTCTATCTTACTCAATGTCTCTCTCACACACACATGCACACACAACACTAAAACACACACATACAAACACACAAACACACATGAACACAAACATATAAACACACAAGAGCTGTCTGTATGTGTCTTTATCACTCTCTCACACACACATAAGAACACAAACATACTAGAGCTCTCTCTGTCTCCCTATGTCTCTCTCTCTGTCTGTATGTCTCTCTCTCTCTCTCACACACACACACACTCACACACGTATGAGCACAAACATACACACAGTAGAGCTCTCTCTGTCTCTCTGTCTCTGTCTTTCTTTCTGTATGTCTCTCTGTTTCTTTCTATCTCTGTCTCTATCTTGGTCTCTCTCTCTCTCTCTCTCTCTCTCACACACACACACACACACACACACACACACACATGCACACACACAAGATGGGTCCTGGCAGAAGTTCCTCAGGTCTCTGGGATATTTCTTACTTTGTCTCTTGACCTCCTGACTCCTACACTCATCCTGGATGTCTCCACTGTGTGACACAACATCATGGTTAGGTCCACCTGTTCCTGGAAGTTGAAGCTCTGAAGCTGTGAGCAAAGCCAACCTCTTTTCTACATAAGCAGCCTGCTTTGGGTACTCTGTTACAGCACTGGAAAGATGGCTGGGAGTAAATGTATGCCCATTGGGGTCTTGCTGCGCCCAACACATATTTTGGTCTGGTTTCACTCAGACCCTCAGCCAGTGAGGTTTGGGGCAGATATCCAGATCCTGTGGCTATACATGTAATATGATGTGCACAAAGCATGACCCAGAACCCATCTGAACATTTTCAGGATCCTGAGAAAGGAGATCCTGACACACTTCTCAGCATTATTCAGGGCCATACCAGAGTTCTGTCTATACCAACTTGACAGTGGGTCTCAGCACAGGTGATCTTAGCTGTCCAGCTGCTGGCATAGCCTTCTTGCTGGTTGTGAGCTACAACCTATATCATGAAGCTGACAATCCTTAGCTGAGATACTCCCATGTGCTAGGACTCAGGGAGAAAGGGCAAACGTGCCCCTTCCCATCAGCCCCTTCCCATCAGCACTTATGTCTGTGAAGACAAGGACACTGTTCCTCAGAGCCCTCGAGTGGAGTGATCTCGATGTCTCTGGGGTAAAGGAGTAAATGAGGTAGAAGCTGTGTTCTCACCACATCCTGTTGCTCTTTCCAGAGCAAAGGGTTCCTGGGGCTCACAGGTCACAGCCAATCATGGATGCAGACCACATCTGGTACCTGGAGGCAGGAACTAAAGCAGAGGTTGGGGGGGGGGGAGGCTGTTCACTGACTTGCTTGGGCTGACTCACTGTGGGGGTGGGGAGGGAGGGCACTGCCCACCTTGGTCTGGGCTCTCCTACGTCAATTACCAATCAAGCAAATGCCCCAGACAAGCCCACAACCCAGTCTATGGAGCAATTCCTTAATTGAGATTCCTATTCTCACCTGTGTCAAACTTTGTGTTGCGTAGGCAAGAACTATGCCATTCAGCCCTTGTCAACCAACAGGAACACAATTCTCTAATAACTTCTCCTTGTTCCCATGAGCCCACATTGATATCCCAATATAAAATATAGTTCAACGCTTTAAAAGCCCAATGTTGCTTTAAAAATAGTCTCCTAACCATGTGGAGACTCCTTTAAAATCCAAAATAAGTTATAAACTTCCTTATTCTAAGGGGAAGGAACCGGGGCAATTGTAAGGAGATGGAAGCAAGAGCAAAACCCAAGAGAGGAAAAAAACTCAATGTCCAACATCTGGAACTCAGTCCTGATCTTCTGGACTCTAACAGGCAAGCGAAGCCCACCTCTCCTGCTCTGCCCTCCACAGCACACATGGCACATCTTATAGAGCTAGGACAGCTCCATCCCACACCTGCTACTGTCCTAGGTAGTCACCTCACAATCCTAGCATTTCCATCAAATATGCTGTGTTCTCTGCTGCAACCGAGGCTACACCTTCAGCAATGGCCTCTTGGTCTCTCCTCAGAGGCTCCTATGCAGTCCCACTGCCCAAAACTCGAGATCCTTCCCATGTGTATTTCATACATTCAAAATCAGTACCACATGGGAGTCTATTACACACCACCAAGTTCACCCCCACCCAGCTCCCGAGATGCAACCTTGGCCTCCTCTGGACCATGATGTCATGATGTCCATCTGCTAACCCAGAGGAAACACTTCTCAGAAGATTTCTTCTCAGTGATGCCCATGTCTTCCGAATCCCAGCTGATTATTGCCCTAGATCTCAAGCATTGATTGTCCCCATAAAGCAAAGGAGGTTCTTTTTAGTGGCACCTTCTTACCCATAGCTGGTTCTTCAGGTGAAACGAACCTCGGGTTTTTAATTGAAATAGATCACATAAAGGGACTTCAGAGCACCTTGAAGGGAACCCCTCTCAGAAACCTCATAAGACCCCGGACATTCACAATGTTTTCTGCATCACATTCTAAGTTCACACAGTAGCTTGTTAAACAATACACACTCAATGTCTTCTTCAGCCCCAAAGTTCTGAAGTCCTTCCATAATCTTTTCCCAAACAATATGTCCTGTCAGTGAAGAGACTTGCTAGAGGATCTTGGGTGGGCCTGCACAAGCGGACACCTGACCCCTTCTAGAGCTGGCCCAGCCTGCCACTCAGGTCCCAGGAAACATAGAACACTCTTTCCTTGCTATCGTGTGAACAGGGGGCTTCCTGGACAGGATCCAATGTCTAAATGGATGTCACTAAGTGGAGAGTGGATCTGGAAGAAGTGAAGTTGGCAACCAGGGGTTGAAGCAGAAGGGGAAACTTCAGGGTAAGCAAGGACCAGGCTGGCACCAGGATAAAGTGGGGGGCACAGAGGCAGCGAGAGGAAGGCCCATGTCTTGAGAAGCAGCAGAACTTCTCAAGATAAAAGACTTGTTGCATCCACACACCCACAGCAGCTGCAGGCTAGTGCTAGATTTCTGGTCCTGGTGATGAAAACCTAGGGTCCTCTGGACAAATCCTGGAGAGGAGAGTGTCTCTCGGTAAGAGTCTGACTGAAAATGCACCTCTCTTTGCAATGTGCATTTCAGGCATCATCCCTAAGGGAAGAGATCTAGTGGCATCTATATGTAATGATCTGAGATGCTGTTCAATAGCTTATGATGCACAGAACATACCAAAGAACCATCTGACCTCCACAATGGCACCAGGTGACAGTTCTGCCCTACTAAGTGGAGAGAGTAACTGACACAGGGATAGTCTCACACCAAGGATGGCATAGGAGGGGTTCTTGGAAGTGTGAAGTTCCCCACGGTAGAATCACACCGGTGACAATCCCACCCACACTTCTGAGCCTGGACTTTAAATCTACCTTACACACAAAGTCTTGCCTACACAGACTCCCATACAGAGACTTTAGTGGACTGTAGTGGCAGAGTAACTTGCAGGAGACAGTAGGACTTTGTTTTATCCAAAAGTCCATCGTTGAACAATCCAGGCACCAGCCCCGAAGCTGCTGAGGGAGTGAGATCTGCAGCCAGCACACCTATAGAACAAAATGTTAGCAGTCTTATGTGCCTACAGTCCCCACTCACCCTGAGAAGCAGGCACCAGTCACACTTGCGTTCCCAGTGCCTCAAGTTCACCTCCGTCTCAATAATCTGCATATTAGGTAGGTATCATTTTACATAAATTATCTTCATCTCATCCCACCTTAGCGTTACAGTCTGGGAATTAGATTGACTTTTAAGAATTATCTATGTATTTAGGCAAAATATATGCTTTGTTTCAGAAGGATAAAATTAATGTCATAAATAGCCTCTCTGTCCTGGGCTAGTTCTTGGATTCATGGGGCAATGCTGACCCTCAAGTGGTGCTGCTGTATGTGTCACAGTTGACAGGATAGCCACACTCAAGAGATTGCCTTGAGTCCCACCAAGACGTTATATGTTTTTCAGGATGTCCACGGAGGTGAGTCTTTTGAGATCACCCTCTGGCTCAACATGTCAGTGCCTGCTGTGCGGCAAACATCCCTCACACTCTGAAGGACCAGCAGCAGCCTGCTGTCCTGGAGCCTGTTTGTCTGATGAACTTGGCTCAGGACCACCTCCTGCCTCTCCTCCTCTGCAGATAACATCGGATGAACAACAGAGTGTAAGTTCAGGCACCGCCTGCAGTTGAGAGAACTTTGTCAACAGGTAGCCAAGGGCTTGTGTGGCCAAGGTAGAGTGGAACGCCTGGGAACTTTCTCCGAGTGTACCTTCCTTAGCTTGTTGGTCCTGTGGACTTCCTGCCAAAGCGTCGGAGAGCCTGTGGGCAAATGCTTTCACTGCAGGGTGTAAAATGGCACATAAGCTGCACCGTGACTCACACTGGCAGCTCTGACACCTGGGAAGCAGAAATGGGGGCAAGTTCTGGGCCAGGCAGGACCATGTCTCAAAACGAAAGGTCTCAAAACCTTTAAGGGGAAAGAAAGCAAGCGCCCTTCAGCCCAGCCTGCCTACACATCAGACTCTCTGAGAGTCCCGTTCACACAATTTCATAAACCAACTGTTGAGAAGGCAGGCTTGGAGAAGTTCAGACAGCAGATCTCAATCACATAACTAAGGAATCCTAGAGCTGGTATTCGAAGTCCCACCCCCACGAGCGCACAGTCAAAGTGCCTTCTGCTGTGCAGTCCACAGGGCTTCGCTTCGCGGAGCACAGGCGTCCCCTCCGTCTCTGTCTCTCCCAGGGATGCCTGATACTCTGCCTGGTCTATACATCGACTCGAGTTGTTCTCGGTCATGGACGGCAAGCTGAGTGACTGGGACGTGTGACACTTGCTTAGCTGTGTGGCTCCGAGGGAGGCTCCGGGGCCATCCGTGTAGCGTGTCTGCATGGCCGGTTTACACGCTTCTTCTGGTTATAGCCGTCTCTATCCCGCGGCCCACACACTCAATTTCAATTCAAAGTTTGGCAGTGAAGGTGTCACGGCTAAAAAATGGAATGGCCTCCCTCCGAAATGAAATAATTTTGTTGTTCAGTTCCGAGCGATTTTGTAATTTCATGCTTGTGTATGATAATTTTATGCTGTCCTGCCTCACGTAACTCAGTTCTGGCAGATCCTGACAGGTGATAAATACAATCTTTTCCGCCCCGCATGCGACAGGCCAGTGCGAAAGGGGGGAGGGAAAGATGGCAATTTCCCATCTGAGGCCAGCGCACGCCCGCAGCCTGTGGAGGCCCCATTCTTTCATAATTTCACGCCTGGATTCCAGTCGGCGCCACCTCTGTTGTGGCTGAAGGACCCAGGGGTCAAGGGAGCCTTCCGGAAAGTAGAATGGTGTTGGGCAGGGGCCAGGGAACCGGTGGAGGGAGGGGAGAAGAGAAAGTGATGGCTGCCTGCCGTGGTGTGTCCCAGGCTGGCGAGCAGGGCAGACTGGATCTGGGGCACTGATCCTGGCCAACTCTGTCCTGCGTACACATGGAGAATGGGTACTTTGAGCAGATAATCTTGTCTGCACGAATTTGTGAAATCTTCCAAAGATGGTTGTTTCTGTGTGTGTGTGTGTGTGTGTGTGAGAGAGAGAGAGAGAGAGAGAGAGACAGAGACAGAGACAGAGACAGAGACAGAGACAGAGACAGAGACAGAGACAGAGAGACACACAGAGAGACAGAGACAGAGACAAAGAGAGAGACAGAGAGAGACAGAGACAGAGTCAGAGGCACAGAGGTAGACAGACACAGAGAGAGAGACACACACACAGAGACAGAGAAAACAGATAGACAGAGACACAGAGTGGGAGACAGAGACAGAGAGACAGACAGACAGACAGACAGACAGACACACACACACACACACACACACACACGGGGGGGGGGGGTGGAACGTGGATTTTGACTTAGCGTCTGTCACCAAGGCCTGTATAATGAAAAAGGTCTGTCTTCTGGAGAATAAATAAAGAGAAGAATGCTCAGGAAGGCCCTGTGTCAGCATGGCTGATGGGAAAGCTAAAGTGTGAGCCCTGTACTAGTAGACACCAGCAAATTACCCTGGCTGGGCCAGTCCCTCATTCAACCCCCACCTTACACAGGAGGTTCCTTCTTTGTTATAATAAGGACAAGGGGCTCCCTGAGCCTGAATACTTGCTATCAGAGACAATGTTTGTCCACCAGTTGTGTACCAGGATGGCCTGAGGAGCCATTCATTGGTTCTGTCTAACCTCCAGTGTCTCTGGGGTATGTTGACTTAAAAAATCCCCATTTTATAGATGGCAAAACTGAGGCTGAGTTGACAGAGATTACTATGTTCATCTCTTAGGGCACCATAACAAATGACCATACAATGGATGACTTCACATTGGAAAAGCACCCCCTCCCCTCAGCACCAGAGGCTGTATCTCTGATGTAGAAGAGTTTGGGGGCTGGTTCCAGCAGGAAGCTCTTGGAGAAGACTTTCTTTGCTAAGTCTCTCTTAGCTCTGAATCTTGGTCAGCTTCCCATGGTTGTATGCACATCATTCTGGACCTGTCCTGTATCCTCACGAGATCTGCCCCTTCTCTTCTCTAACAGAAAACTGAGATTTAGCACTAATCATTACCAGGTTAACGACACCTAAAGATTCTTGCTTTAATTCTATCTGCCAAACTCTCCTTCAAGTAAGAGCAGGGCCAAGAGTAACCTTCCTGAATGTTGCCAGTTGCTGGACTGTCCATGATACTTCCTGTCCCTGGGCAATAGTCTATGGGGTACCCAACCAAGGGATGAGGGAACCTCAAAACATAACAGAGAAGAAACCCCAGTAGGAAGTGACTGCTTAGAAGCATGTGGCTGTCAGCCCATCTCAGTCCTGTTCCAGGTCAATGTTCTCCTTAGAACCCTTTCATGTGACATGAGCCCCTGCAGGGTTGTGGTCAGCCCTGGGCTCCCAATACTTGCAGAAGAATAAGCCAGAGGGAGGTCCCAGAGCATCTTGGGGTTATTGGAATCACTGGGGATTCTGACTCAGAGAGATCATGGAGATATGGGGAAACAGAGGTCAGAGTGATTCTGTGATCTGTCCAACACTATAGGGTCTATGAAAGCTCTGCAGTGAAAGACCTGGGAGTCTGTCTAGGAGACCCAGGAGGAGGGCACACACACAGGCACATGCACGAATACACACAGATACACATATACTTATACACACATATACACATACATGCACATACTCATATACACACATACATAAACAACACATACATACACACACATATATACACACATGCACATTCACACACATACATGCATATACACACATGCACATACATACATACATACATATTCACATATACACATACATAAGCAAACATATACATAAACAGACAGACAGACAGACAGACACACATGTACACTGACACAGACACACACATACATATACACACACATGCACACATGCACATGCACATACACACACTCAAGCGCGCAGACAAGATCCTCATCTCAGCTCTGGCGCACCAGGATATCTCCATGAGCAGAACATTTCTCTCCTAGGCCTCACTGGTGAGTGCTGGAGAGGCCATTCCCAAGTATGAGGTGGAGCCCTGAACCTAGGCCACATTGCCAAGCACGCCAACCTCGAAGGCAGCAAGCCTCCCTCACCACCTCTTGCCACATAATGTCCTAGGGCTCATTGGCTGCTTCTGGGAAGATTAGGTACAAGGGCCACTCACCCAGACTACACACAGGTCCTGAGAGTCTCACAGGAAGTTGTGAAGAAGTCTCACCTCGCCAAACCACAAGTGAGCCGGCCATTATTGGACAGAACGTGATCTCTTTTTGGTTGAAGCCTCCTACCCTGCTCCCTGTGTGCTTGTCCTGTCCTGGCATGGCATGTCTGGCATGTCCCAGAGGACCACAGAGGAACTCTTCTTCTCCTCCTTGTCCTCCTCCTCCTCTTTCTTCCCAGAAGCCCTCCCATAACCTCCCAACTAGCCAAAACCCCTGCTATGAGCTCTCTGCATGCATCACACATCTCCAAGTTGGCATTCTGTTTCTATGGACTAGGACAGGAAGATGAACCTTATGGAACCATAAAACATTCATTCATTCACTCATCTATTCATTCACTCATTCAGAAACTGGCAGTGAACAATCCCTTTAAAGTGGCAGATGCACAAAAGCTCTGAAATCATGTTCACATGAACAAGCATTGACATGTGTAACAGTTGGGGTTCTCTATAGAAACAGAACTGCTCATGTGTATGTGTTGTGTGTGTATGTATGTGTGTATGTGTGTACATATATGCATATGTATGCATGTATGTATATAGGTGTGTATGTATGTGTGTATGTATCTGTGTATATATGTGTGCATGTATGTGTGCATGTATATGAATATGTGTGTGCATTTGTGCATGTGTATGTGTGTCTGTGTGTGTCTGTATGTGTGTGTATGTGTGTGTGTGTGTGCATGTGTTTATGTGTATGTATGTGTGTATGTGCATATGTGTATGTATGTGTGTATGTGAATGTATGTATGTGTTTATATATATGCATGTATGTATATGTGTTTATGTGTATGTCTGTGTGTGTCTGTGTGTATGTATGTGTTTATGTATATGTATGTATGTGTGTTTATGTGTATATTATGTGTGTATGTATGTGAGTATGCATGTGTGTCTCTGTGTCTATATGTATGTATATGTGTTTATGTGTGTGTATGAATATGAGTATGTATGTATGTATGTGCATGTGAGTATGTGTGTGTGTGTGTGTGTGTGTGTGTGTGTGTGTGTGTGTGTGTGTGTGTGGTTTATGAGAGTAGCTTACAGGCTGTGGTCCAGTTAGTCTAACAATGGCTGTTTCCCAGTGGAGAATCCAAGAATTCCATAAGTGTCCAGTTCACCAGCTGCATATCTCAGCTGGTCTTCAGCATACAGCAGAATAGAGCCTAAAGTTGGCTCTAGCCCTAGGAATCACTACTTGATTACATTTGTGATGGTCGACTGTCATTGTTCAAGATCCATCTGTCCTCTGCACTGGCTAAACAGGAGAGTTAAAGGGAGGTGTAGTGGAAGCCACCACCCCTGAAATTTTCAGTACTTGTTGGTGACACTAATTCTTGCAATTCTTCCTGGGAGGCAATGTTGTCTTTAATTCACTATTTTCCCTGGTAGAGGAAGCTCCAAAGGTTTCTGTGGCCCTTCCAAACATAATAGCCCTCACTCCACAGGTCAGAGAACCAGTGTGGAAATTCTGCCAACTTCTAAGAATATATCGCCCAATTATACATTCTCGACCTGGGGAAATAACCACAGGGTGAGCTCAGGAATGTACTGGACTTGAGCCAAAACTTCATTAATCACCTGACCTCCATGAGCCCTGCCTTTAACTGGAGAGTACAATGCTTCTTGGGGTCTCCCAGAATCAGTATCAATTCAGAACCAGTGTTTCCAAGACCCTGGAAAGTCAGATTGTTTCCTTTCCCCAGTGCACATCACCCTTGTGTTAATATACTGGTAACATGCTGGTCTCTCTAGGGAAGGACAGGAGAGAAGCTAGATGGAAACCTGGTAAGCAGGCATTAGCACGTCAGGTTATAAGCTATGGAATTAACCAGCACATCCCACAGCCGGTACCACTGCTCCTTCACTTCTTCAGGAATCTGTTGTTCTGGGAGGGGGGTCCTTCAAAGCAGGGACAATGCCCCCCTTGTTTATGTCTGAACTTAACAAGCACACTGCCTAGTGCACAGGAGTCATCCAACGAACACCTGATGATTCAGTTAGTAAGAAGAGAATGAGTCATGCAAGCACGGGCATAAGTGGACAAGAGCCAGCCCACCCCACAGAGAGGAATCTGAGCCATGACCAGTCGATACACACAGCCTTCCCAGTTCCCTTCTTCTGAAAGATCCCCATTCTGAAAGACATCTAACTGCTGGAATGTTGTCGGCCTTTCTCAAGTTCTCGTCTCCAGGGTCAAGCCCATTTCCAATCTTCCATTCTGTTACTTCCTTACTTTTTCCTAACACAGAGGGGTGTGTGGATGGATGGACAGATGGACAGACAGACGAATGGGTGCATGGATACATGGAGGGGTGAGAAGACATAGGGAGCAGATGATGGACAGATGAATAGTCGATGAATAAATATATGGTAGACAGGTATATGGAGTTGTGAATGGATAGATGAACAGGTAGATAGATAGATGGGCAGATGGATGGACAGATGGACGACCATGGCTGGGCAGTGGGATGAATGTGGGGGTTACTGTGGTCATTGAGAAGCTTCATGATGAGGTAACGGGGAATAATTGTGAAGTAGCCCTGGATCATCAGGAGCTTGACCTTAGATGGTAGCCCTGGAGTGAAAAAAAAGATGAACTTCTCCTGCAGCATGAGACCCATGGCCAGATGGCCCAGGTAAATTATCAAACACAAGATGACAGAGGTTGAAACCACAGGTGTGACACCAAGTGGCAACTCCTTCTGAACTGAAACATTCCCTCCTAGAGAGACTTGGAAAATCAACAACTCACAAGTCTCAGGAAGTCCTTGAAACTGACAGATGTACGAGGCTCCTCCCTCCTCACAGTATGCAAACAGCCTGCTGGGGAGAGGAAACTCTGACATGTCTAGCTACTCCAAGGCTGTCCAGGGAGTCCAGGGCTCCAGCTTTGTAGAGTCATCACCCAGGTTAGGGGAGGGGCTTTCAGTGATGCAGCTGTTCATGAGTTATCCACACACTTCAAAGTACCCATTGCCCACTGATAAAAACGCACTTATTTACAACTAGATCTTGGTTAAGTTTTGGCTGGCCATCAGTTGCTTATCTGAGCTGAGTAAGCCCCAGAAAAAGTGTCACACAGCAGTGGCTTGAGGGTACAGCTCGATCTACCATCTCAGGGCTGTTCTGGCGTGTTCTCTGCCTTCCTCACTTGGGTGAGCAGGACAAAAAACCTTGCAGTGAGTGTTTCCTGTGTCCCTGTGATATATCCATGAGGTGTAGAGTCCAGAAGCACAGGCTGCCGAGTCAGAGAGAACAAATGCCCATAGCTTATGACGCATAGCAGCAGAAGGCGGGCGGGACCTCGCGCCTGAGCAGCCATCATTCCTCTAGGTACTGTGGACGCTAGGGATCGTTTCAAATCCAGACCCTGACTGATGGTTTCAGCTGATTTCTCCTCAGTTCATTAAGTGCAGATGGAGAAACTGAAGCCCAGTGAAGGATAAAGGTGTGCTTGAAGTAAGACCCTTGGGACAGAGGCAAGGATCCAAGCCTGGCATTTTTGAGACACGACATAGGGAGGGACAAAGCCATGTGGTTTGAAACAGTCCTCACTTTTGAGTACCTCTCTCCAGGTCCCCGTACTTCTCAAGGAGCGGTCATAGCCTCTGAAACCCACAGTCTGGGATATGAGACTGTGTGAAGGGAACCATCCATGGGAAGGGGAGATTTGAACCCAGATCCTCTGCTCCACCCACTATGCTACATTTCTCCCCTGCATTACTGATGGCACGATTGAGAGCATCAGACTTGAAGGGTGGAATGAGGGGGACTGTTACAGGCTGGGCAGAAGCAGGCCAACAGCTTGGTACGAATGCCACAAACCTCTCTTCCTACATGCTGACATCCTTAGCCAGGCAACACACACAACTGCACGTCTGTCTTAGCCACACACCCAAGAGTACGCCAGTATCTCATGTTTCTACGCGTTGGACACCAGAGTCATCTGGTAAATTCCAGCCCGTGTCCTGTATATTCCAGCTCCTCTCCACACTAGCAAAGCCAGGGTAGTATCCAGGATGACAGCTGTCCAGGCCACAGACCTGACCACATCTCCTTTTCACCCAGAGGTGCCAAGGGAGGCTGTCAAACCTGTGATAGAATCTTGCACAGCTTTTGTGCCACAAGGGGCTTCTAATCCGGATTCAGCCACTTTGATGCTGTGATGCCTTAGGAAACTGATATAACTTCTCTGGTCAGAACCAGCACCCTCAGACTTCCCCTGGGACTACAACTTATTTAAAAGCCAACCTGACCCATGAGCCACCCCAGGGAAGTGCCACCAATCACCCTTTGCCAGAGCCAAGCCCTACTGCCCAAGCATGTCCTGAAGGTCCCAGCACTGCACCCCACCTCCACAAGTCTTCAAATTAACCGTGTACCTTCCCATTTTGCCCGTTTCACGGGTATCCATCAATCACTGTTGGCTGGGGTGGCTCATTTTGATACATCATCCTGTTAATGTCTCTCAAAAAATGCCAACAATGCTCACACTGTCATTGGAGCTCCCCCGAATCCCAAAAAGTACATAAGAATTTATTTGTCTCCATGAGCATCATACATATTGTATTAAACCCACATCTTGGGGCTTAATAAAATGGCACAGAGGCAGGAGAGCACATCTCGGGCAGCAGGGGGGGCAGGGGGTGGGGCAGCCATGACCTTGGATGCCTGTTAAACACTCCAATGGCAGAACCCCAGCTTCTGCCAGGAAATGAGTTTGCCACCAGGCAGGGGCCGAGGGGCCATGGAGAGAGGCTGGGCTTCATGGGACCATCCCTCTTCCATGCAGCAATACCGTTGCGCCACCTCGATTTTTCATCCCTTGCTGCCTGAGATGCAAATTTCTCCTCTGTTGTTTATATTAGGTTTTCAAATATATGGAAATCTAGAGATCTGGAGGGAAATGCCAGGCCCTCAGAGGCACCCGATCTGTCTTCTTCCTCCGACTGATTCCCCTTCCATCACATGGCTGATGGCTGATGTGTGATGGGACTGGGAGCTGCTACCCCCTGCTGGAATGGAGCAGCCCCCCCCCCCCCCGAGATGAGGGGCAGCTTTCCAAATGGAGCCAAAAAGGGCTGGGGCTGGGGCAGCGTGTCCCTGGCTGGTGCTACTTTGTGTGCAGAGGTGAGACCTCCTGATCCTGGGCAGGCAGAGGAGGTGGGGAGATCCATATTATACACCTACTGCATACCAGGACAGCTAAGGCTCAGCATTGATTGAGCTCTCAATGGTAGGCACCATCAGAGCAGGGTATGACGGGCTGTTTGAGCATCTCATGGTCTCAATCATCAGACAAGTGGGGAATTGTGTTTTCAGTGCTCAACAAGGGAGGGAGAAGCCTGAGCTAGCACTTGGTGTTACGGCTCTGTTCTAATCTATACCAGGGACCAGCAGAGTGATACATAGTAACTCTGTCAGACTCCGTGGGCCAAACAGCTGTTGCAACTGCTCCTTTCTGGGGTCATGATTTAAAAGCATTCCTAGCCTATGTTAACAACATGTGCCAATAAAACTTTATTGACAGAAACAAGTAGTGGATCAGATTGGCCCATGGAGTGTAGTAACTGATCTGTGTTCTTCTGAGGCTCTCACTTGGTACTTTGCAGAGGTTCAGCAAACTGGGGAACCGAGTGACCCCAGGACATTTTTATTCCTGCTATTCTCATATCATTGTATCTCTACTCCATGGAAACCTGGCAAAGTAGAGATTTTAGCTTTATTTTTTAAGGAGAAAGAAGAAGCTCAGAAGTGAGTCACACACCGAGGTCATGGCTGACCTTGGATTCCACTGACATTCAGCGCCGTCTTGTTAGGGAGGCTAAGAGTGTGCCTGTGATCAGAGCTTCTCCAGATTGCAGCTCAGACCATGCGGGAGAGAAGCTGGACTCAGGAAGGCATTGGAGTAAAGCAAGCCTCAGCTGGATGCCTCTGTGAACAGGGGAAAATGAAAGCCCTTCCCTACCAGCACTGCTGATGGAAACACATACATGGAGCACTGTATGAAGACCAAGGGACACATCTAGGCCAGAAATACCCGAAGATTCGTAGTAATGCCCTGGATGCTTCAAACAGATGCAGCCTGCTGCTCCATGTGCTCAGTGCTGAGGGATCAGCAGCTTGGTCTCCAGTCTCTGGGGCTTTGGGGGATTTAGTAAGACCTTCAAGAGCCAAAGCTTGGGTCTGGCTCAGTGGTTGGGAGCACTGGCTGTTCTTGGCCTGTGTTTGATTCCATTCCCAGCACTTACATTGTAGCTCATATCTGTCTGTAACTACAGTTTGAGGGATTCTGACACCTTCACATAAATATATACACATAGATAGATAGATAGATAGATAGATAGATAGATAGATAGATAGATACACATATATATACATGTGTATATATGTGAATATATGCATATATGTGTACATATATATCTATACATATACATATACATCTATGTATTTAACATATATACATATATATGCATACATACACATGTATGTCTATACACACATCTATCATATACACACATATATACATATATTTACATATATCTATACACATATACACACATATACATATACACACATATGTACATTATATGTATGCACATATGTCTACATATATATACATATATGCATATTTGTACATGTATATCTATATACACAATCTATACATTTATACACATTATATATACATATATGTACATATACCTATACACATATACACATACAGACACACATAGATAGATAGATAGATAGATAGATAGATAGATAGATAGATAGATGATATAGAGATGCACATACACACACACACACACACACACACACACACACACACACACACACAAGTCAGAGCCCGGTGGGAGGAGTTGGTTGCTCACCATCTGACAGCTTGGAAAGAAGAAAGGAAAGTGGGAGAGGAGAAGAAGAAGAAGAGGAGGAGGAGGAAGAAGAAGAAGAGGGAGGAAGAGGGGAGAGGAAAAGGAGGGGAGGGAGAGGGGAAGAGGGAGGGGGAGAAATTGAGAGGCCAATATCCTCTTCATAGCCATGCCTGTGATGACTTACTGCAGTGTAGACATGGGGGTGGGTGGTGAACAGCAATGTTCGATGACCAGACCAAAAGAACCAGCCTTCTTTGACAAGGTGATAGTGGCCATCAGTAGCCCTGGTCCTGGGAACGGAGATGTAGCCACACAGTAAAGAAATGACATTTTAAGAGGGACGGAAGGCCGTTGGACCCAAAAGACCAAATTCTTTTTCTCTGCATGGAAATAGGTTTACAAATGGCCAGCATTTCAAGAATGATGATCACACCCTGGCTTTTTAGAGAGATGAAGCCAAGAAACAACGGGAACACACATGATATAGCAACATTTAGGAGGATGAGGTAAAGGACAGAGAACATGCCAGGACCATGCAGGGATAGAGTTGTTCCCTGAGACTCACTGGCTACTCTCTAAGCAGCAGCTCCTCCATCTAACTATGGCTGCTGCCTCTCCCTGAATCCAGCCAGATTTTAAATCAACCCTCAATCCCCAGGGCTGCTCTCTGTGGCTACTTCCTGGAACTGCGAGGTCACTGTGACCTTGTGAGGGCAGAAATACTCCTCTGAAGCCAGCAGTCCTGTGTTGGCAAGTCCTGTGTATCCCCTGAGCCCTTGGCAAGAGTGGGCCAAGAGGCCTCTGGAACTCCTTGCCCTGCATGAGAGAGGGTGAGAACCAGGGTGGGACAGCATTGTCCCTTAAAAGAACCATCTCCCCTTAAGAAGGAACTGGGGGAGCTGAAGAGAAGACAGCAAAGAGAAAGGGATCCCAGACCAGGGCGGCCTACAGTAATTTTTCCTGTCTGCAAAATGTCACCAAATCCTAAGGCACGGGCTGTACTGTGTGACCCAATCTCTCTGCACTCACCACACCTCAGCCAGATTTACCCTCCTCCCCTACTACCATCTCCATCCCCTCAGCAAGTAGACACACTGTGCGTCCCTTGTCCAAACACTGAGACCAGTGGCCCCATGGACACTCTGCTCCAGTCACAGCCTGGCTCCTGTGTGTCCCCAATGTCATCCATCATAGCGTCCCTTGGGGCAATATTGTAAAAATCTCCTGAGCCACATACCCCATACCCTGAGCTCCCTGCTCAGGGCTGTGAACATCTGGGTCTTCTCTTGTTTCTCCCACACAGCTCTCTGAGTGGACATGCTACCCTCAGGTCTTGGCTTCTGGTCTTTACAGGGATCCATTCAATCTCTGGCCAAGGCAGAGGCACAAGGCCTCTGCTCACTTCTCTATCTTGGATGGCCCTGGGTCAGCACCATAGACTGTGCTCTGCTTGGCTTGAAAGAGCACCTTCCCTCTCTTGAAACTCCTTCTGCAGGTGAGGTGAAGTGGGGCTTCACTCAGCAAGGATATGGGGTAATGGTCGCCCTCCACCAACCTGACTGCATTTAAGACACCCAAGAGACAGAGGCCCACCCTGGGCATCAGTGCAAAGGCATTTCCAGAAGATTAATCAAGACTTTCATGTGGCTCCACCCCGTGGGCAGAGCCCACGTGAAACAAGAAGGCAGTTCTAGGAGCAGGCACCAGCGCACCTGTGCACTCTGGCTGCTGAGCCATGTGACTTTCTGACCGGGTCACTTCCCACACCAGCACCCTCTGCAGCTCAGGCTTCACGTGTGAGAAAAACAGTGTTGTGACAGAACGCACTAAGCACTTGCTACGCAGGGACAGAGGACAGCAGCACTGTGGGATCCTGGCCATCTATGCTGCAAGGACCCTTGCTCTTGAGGCTAAAGGCATGGGACTCTGAAAAATGACCATCTGCCTCAAGCTCACAGCAAGAACTGGAGGATTTCAGAGCTGTGCTGAAGGAGACAAGAGAAAGGCTTTCCTCTGGGATACCTCTCTAGGACACCTCATTCCTCTGTAACCTTTCCTTCCCCTTTTCCTCTTCCCCTCCCCTCCCCTTTTCCTCTTCCCCTCCCCTCCCCTCCCCCTCCTCCTCCTCTTCTCCCCCTCCTTCCCCTTTTCCTCTTCCTTCCCCTTCCTCTTCCTCCTCCTTCCTCTTCTTCTTTCTCTTCCTCCTCTTCTTCCTCTTCCCCTTCTCCTCCTCTTCTTCTTCTCCCCCTCCTCCTTCTCCTCTCTCTCTCTCTCTCTCCCTCTCCCTCTCTCCCCTTGCCACCCCTTGCCCAGTCAGCAAAATGCAGTCCCTGAGTCCCAGTACCTAAGACCAGTGTGGCACACAGCAGGCACTGAGCACATGGAACGTGCTTGTCTAAAGAGGGTGCTCCCCAGGGTCATACTCACCTGCCTCCCTTCCTCAAGTCCCATGGTCCCATCGTATTTCACAGAGGAACCCACTTTCTGAAGCTGTCCCAGTTCGTGAGATACAGTGACAGCCCTACCCAGGCTTCCCTGAGCGGCAAGTTGTGTCTCGTTCTGCTGTGTTGTAAGACTTGGGGTCCTTGGGAACAGAATGGTGGTGACGTGGCTGTCAGGTATGTTTTAGAGAATGGCTTTTCTTGTAGCCAGATGCAAGAGGGAAAAGGAAACATCTCTGCCTAGATTCTAGGAGCACCTTCCCCACAGACCTGACAGTGCAGTGAGAGACTGCGTGGGGCTGCATCTCCTGATGTCCATCATCAAAACAGGGATAGGAGAGTGTCAGTCAGTATCCCAGGGACACCAGCACAGCTGTCCACACACTACTGGAAATAGCTTTATATTCAGAGAAAGGGACAAGGGAGAGATGTCACTTCTTGCCACAGTCATGTGGTCACTCAGAGATCATGACACAGCCATGCACCACCTAGGTTCTTGGTGCTAGAACCTGGTGCATTCTTAAAGTTTGAAAGGACCGTCTTCCCAAAGGAAAAGGGATAAAATTAGCCATGTAAATTTGCGTGTTGCATATAATACAGCCAGCAAAAGTGCCGCATCATTAACTTGTAGAAAAAGGAAGATAAAATAATAACAATAACAATAATAACACTTAGGTAAAAATCATATTACATGATTCTATCAACATTTAAGATATTAGGAAAGCATAGAGGGGTATTACCCACCCATCTATCTACCCACCCATCCACCCCACCCCACTAAGCACTCACAACCTGCCCATTAGCACATATACCCATCAACCCATCAACTCCCCACCCACCCACTCATCCACCCAACCTACTCACTTATTCTATTTGTCCACCTACCCATCGACCCACCCATCTATCCACGCAGCCATCTATCCATTCACCCATCTACCTATCCATCCACCCATCCATCCATTCACCTATCCATCCACCCACCCAGCCATCCAACCACCCATCTATCCACCCATCCATCCACCCACCCATTCATCCACCCTTCCATCACCCACCCACTCATTGATCCATGCATCCATCCCCCACCCATCCACCCATTTGCCCACTCACCCTCCACCCATCCATCCATCCACCCCACCCCCATCCACTCATTTCCATGTGCCCAACCACTGCCCTGCCTCTCCTCTGCCCACACTCTCATTCAACAGGTTACTGTGTGTGCCTGTGTAAGTGCCCACTCTCCCTGAGGTCTTCTCTGAGTCTATACATGTGGTCAAAGAACTACATGGCAGTCAGTCTGTCTCACAGAGGTGTCCTGTGAGGGATGGCGTCAAGTGACACAGTGGGGAAGAGAGCAGGGAGAACTTCCAGAAGGAAATGGTCGTGATTCAGCTGTCTGAAGAGTAGATAGGTGCCCCCTATGGGTGGAGTAGAGAATAGGAAATGGTGAAGAGAAATCCCAGAGGCAGAGAGAATAGCAACATTTACAGGCCTTTAGAGGAACAGGTCCAGTCCACAGCAGGCCAAGGGGTGGGGAGTGCTTGAGAGTGCTTACACCAGAGGAAGAAAGGCAATTCTTTTCTCCAGTGCCTGCAATTCACAGGATTTCACCCCTCAATATTTATAATAAGAATACATTTGTTTAACAAAGGGGTTGAAGGTTTAAAGGTGTTAAAATTAAACATGGATGGGCAGAGAGATGTCTTGGAAGTTAAGAGCACCTCCTGCTCTTCCAGAAGGCCTGAGTTTGATTCCCAGCACCCACATGACAGCTAACAACAATCCGTAACTTTAGTTCCAGGCAATCTGATGCCCTCTTCTGACCACCAAGGGTACTGCATGCTCATGGTGTTCAGGTATACACACACAGTCAAAACATATACACATAAAATAAAACTAAAATCTCAAAAGATAAGTAATAATAAAAAGTAAAATTAAAGCCAAAGCGGGGTTCCTGGAAAGAGAGTGGGGCCAGCCACAGGGCTAGGCATGATGAAGGAGGCAGAGGTCCCGCTTTATTGACCTTCTTTAGGCTCCCTTCCTCTCCTAGTCTCCTTCTGTGGGGCTGGCATCAGAGCAGCAGGGCAGAGCGGCTGATGGAAGAGTCGGGTGTGTGGAATAGATATTAATGTGGCAGGAGCGGGAGGGAGAGGCAGACTATTAAAATTCTGTAGTTCTGAAAAATACATAAGTCTAAAATAAGACTAATGAGACATTTACTGGTGTGGTTGTCTTGCATTAATGACCCTGCTGAGGAGGAGATTGCAGATGGCTCTCAGTGTAATTACCAGGCTAATGGCTCCCTATGACATCACCCGAGACCAGGATGCTGCAGGCTTCGCTACAGATCACTTTCAAAGCTGCTGACCGCTCACCAGCCTGAGCAATCTTAGGGCACATGACCCGCACCTCCCCAGATGCTATGTCTGCTGTATCTGAGTCACACCCCCGTGCTCACTTTTGCACCCTAAGGCCAGAATTTCCTGTTGTCTGCAGAAACCTCTGTAGGGTTTGGAGAGACAGTTCAGTTCAGATGACCAGTACCCGCTTGAAGATTACAGTGGTGTGTCTCCACAATCCAGCTCAATCCTGGAGCTAGAGATGTGAACACAAGATCCCTGGATCTTGCTGGGCAACTAGCAACTGAAGCAGCCTGTTCTAGGTTCAGTGAAAGACCCAATCTCAAAATAATAATAATGATGATGTAGAAAGTAACAATGAAAGTCACCCAGACCTTTGGCTTCCATGTGCACACACACACACACACACACACACACACACACACGCACACATGCATATTTTCACACTACCATGTGCTTGTATGCTCACACATTTGCATACACACACAGAGATACACATTCACATGCACACAATCACAGGCATACATATTTCTACACACATATATGCACACATAAACACTGTCACACACATGTATGCTCACATATTTGCATACACACGAAGACACACATGCATGCATATGCACAACACACACCTATGCACACATGCAAAACCACAGTTGCACATGCATTTCTGCGCACACACATGTACACACACACACACTGTCATGCACATGTGTGCTCACACATTTGCAGAACACACACATGTGTACAACACTCACATATGCACGCACACAAAAATGCAGGCATAGACACATATACACATCTGTGTGCGTCCTCACACGTATATGCTTATGCATGAGGCCTTTAATTAGGACTCACTCCTTCCAGTGCTGGATGTGGAGAAACAGCTCAGGCAGTGACTCCTTGAGTCAAGCTGGCATCAAGCCAAAGGAATTCGGTGCTTATCTGAAGGATGTGATGCAAGAGGAACTGGGCCTGGGGTTGGCATTACACCTCTGGTCCCAAGAGGCAGTTGAGGGAGGAAGAACTTCAGAAGAATGCAGACACCACAAAGTAGAAAACATGGCTTGCAGAAAGGGTTCTTAACCAAGGCTCAGACACAGGTGGAACCATGATGTTGTCTTCCTGTGTGGGTTTGGCACCGGGTGGCTTAATTCTGGTTTCACAGACATCCAGATCTACACAGACGAGTCTGATGAAAGAAACCACACATGACAGGTTGTGAGAGGCCCAGGGACTGGGCTGGAGGAAGGGAAGAAGGTGCCAGGTGACAGAGAAATTCATCCATAGAATCTTGGCTACAGATAATGAGATGTAGAGACACATGTTAAACATCTGCCTTGATCCTGAGCCCTGGAGATTGTGATCTAAAATGTGTTCCTCTGAGATTTGCCTGGACCATAGGTTCCCTTGCCTGAACATAATAGAAGAACTTGATTTGGTGAGGGCGGTCACCTCGGAGGAGAAGAAAAAAAGGGTCAGACTGCCCCCCCAATTTACAGGGAAGAACCTGGAGCTCAGGCTGGGCTTGGCTGTCCTAAGATCTCACTAATCACAAGTCCTCCTTCTAACCCCCAGCTCAACCCCACCACCATGAAACGCTTCCTCACCTTTGCATCTGACTGTGCCAGTGGTCATCTGAAAGCTGAACTATGAAGGAAATGAAGTTGTAAGCCATCAGTGTAAGAGAACAAGAAACCACTCACTGGGTATGGGGGTATCAACAAGGTCTGTCAGAGACAGGCAAAGGAATGTGTCTGGACTTAACCAAGAGTTAAAGTGTGAGGTCACACCTTACACACACCCATGTCCTCACAAGTGACAGGCTTACAGACAAGGAAGGGGAGGAGATGTCATTGTGAATAGTGACACATAATAGGCCCTCAACAAGGGTAGTTCATAGTACCCTAGACAAAGCAGTGAGCACCTCAGGGCAAACCCCATGTCAGCTGATTCACCCTTTGTGATAGTTTGAATATGCTGGGCCAAGGGAGTAGCACTATTAGAAGGTGTGGCCCTGTTGGAGTGGGTGTGGTCCTGTTGGAGTGGGTGTGGCCCTGTTGGAGTGGGTGTGGCCTTATTGGAGTAGGTGTGGCCCTTGTTGGAGTAGGCATGGCCTTGTTGGAGTAAGTGTATGCCTTGTTGGAGTCGGTGTGGCCTTGTTGGAGTAGGTGTGGCCTTGTTGGAGTAGGGGTGTCACTGAGGGTGTGGGCTTTAAGATCCTCCTCCTAGCTGCCTGGAAGCCTGTCTTCTCTTAGTAGCCTTCAGATGAAGATGTAGAACTCTCAGATCCTCCTGCCTGGATGCTGCTATGCTCTTGATGCTTTGATGATAATGGACTGAAACTCTGAACCTGTAAACCAGCCGCAATTAAGTGTTGCTCTTATGAGAGTTGTCTTAGTCATAGTGCCTGTTCACAGCAGACACTATGACCCTAACTAAGACACCCTTTTAGGCCCAGGTCTGGTTTAGCCTTGGGCCCCTGTTAGGAGGCTCAACTACATACCACTGACACCCACAGGCACCATCGCTCTGACTGAAATGACCCTGCAGGATGGGAAGACCAATCCAGGTCTTCTTCCCACACTCTGGGTGAGAAGACACTTCTCTGGAAACCATCCTAAGTCTTTTTTTTAATCTCCGCCTTTTCCTTTTGAATTCTTAGAAAGGATACAGAAGGCAATGACCCCTGGGCCAGGTTTCCTGCTTTGGTGGTGTGAGGTACCTGACTTTCCATCGTTAGATTGTTCCTTCAGACACTCTAAAGGTTGTGACCCTGGGCTGTCTCTTCAGATAATACAGCCCTGGGCTTCCAAATTCCACACAGAGCCTCATGGTCTCTCACACCCGTTCTGTGTGGCACACAGGGGTGGGGGTGAGGGCAGTCCTTCACATTTCAGAATCTGAACTGTTATTTTCTGCATGAGTTCTAGACCAGGAAAGCCACAGCCTTTACCTTTCGGATAAGATAGCCTCACTGTGTGACGACACCAAGCAAATTATCCCTGTTTCTTCTTGAATAACGAGGCAGTGTGTGGTTATCTTAGAGCTCACAGTAAGGACTCAGTGACAGCCAGGAAGAAGGGCCCCATGGTCCTATGAGGAAGTGGAAGCAGTTACAGTGACTGCCTCCTATACCCCCTCTCTCACCCAGGACCTTCTGTGTCCTGATGCCGTGCCAACCTTTTAACCTGATGATAACCACACAACTGATAACCGCTGATCAGATGCCTCTCTCCCACAGCCTCTTCTCTGCTTTCCCACCAAATGCATGCACGTCCCAAGTCACCCCAACACAACCTCTCAGCCTCCTCTCTAATGCCAGCTCTTCCAGGACACCCACCTCGGCACTGCAGACCTTCATGCTCCCTCTTCTCTTCCTGAAGGAGTTTTCTAGTCAATATATCCAGTTGGGATACTGACCTGAGAGCCTAGATGGAACAGGATGTGTGGACATCAGCCCTGGACCCTCAGTGATTGGCACCAAAGAGGTGTCCGGGAAATACATACCTGGATTCCTACCACACAATTGAGGCAGGTGGCCTTGTGTCCGATGAACCCAAGCTCCATGCCGTGGAATCTGGCCATCAGAATTACAGACAGATGCTGTCCCCACTGCACCCCCTATCTCAGCTGCCTGTCTGCCTGGATGCTATATATTCTCGAGACCTTATCCGGCATGTGCACCACAACCGCCCCCACCTCCTCAGCTCAATCTTCCCCTCCCCAGTGTCCATTGGCATAATTACTCTCAGACTGCCCAGAACCTGCCAAGCTTGTATTAATGTTGTCTCAGAGAGAGAGATTTACTTCTTCCCAGCATAGCTCAGGCTGGGACTCTCTAGGACACCCCCCACCCTTGAGCAATTCAGCACACACACACACACACACACACACACACGCTAAAGAGAAAGAGAAAGAGAAAGAGAAAGAGAAAGAGAAAGAGAGAGAGAGAGAGAGAAAGGAGAGAGAGAAAGGAGAGAGAGAGAGAGAGAGAGAGAGAGAGAGGAGAGAAGTTCTGACTAGACTTAGTGAGAGGATTAGACATGCCCTTTCTAACTACAAGCAATTGACCCCAGAGGTTACTGAATGTCTATGTGGTTGGATCTAGTACCCATTCCTTGCTTAGCAAGGGACACAGCAGCAGAAAGTGCCAGCCCAAGGAAGACAGTTTTGCGATTTTGCAGGACCATGTACCTTTCTAAGATTGCCGGTTTGTTTATGCATATCATGAGGATAATGTTTGCGCTGCTGTGTCATAGGTCACGCCTCTGTAGATATCTGAAAAGGAGGAAGGAACGATACTGTTCACACTCACAGAGGGGGAGGAGCGTTCATACACAGATCCCACCCCTGCCTCAGTTCCTAGTGGAAATAAGCCAAGTCTGAGACGCTGCTCCGTCCAACCATGAACCCTGCAGGTAGAAGAGTATGCATGGCTAGCCTGGCGTTGCTCCACAGGCGACTCTGAGTACCTGCCTCACCAAGGGTTTCTTACACCACATCTACATACATATGCTGCTCCCTCTGCTTGGATTTCTCTTCTACATGCTCTCCACCTGAGAAACTTATGTTCACCCACTGGGCTGGCTAGATTTCATGTCATCCTGACACAGCTGAAGTCATCTGAAGGGAAGGGAAGCTGAACTGAGGAAGTATCTCCAAGCCTGCCAGTCATTAATTAGTGATTTGTGAAGGAGGGCCCCACCCGTTGTGGGTGGAGCCATCCCTGGGCTGGTGGTCCTGGGTTCTATAAGAAAGCAGGCTGAGCAAGCCATGGGGAGCAAGCCAGTAAGCAGCACTCCTCCACGGCCTCCGCATCAGCTCCTGCCTCCAGGTTCCTGCCCTGTCTGAGTTACTATCCTGAGATACACATACATACATACATACATACATACATACATACATACTACACATATACATATCTATCTATCTATACATGTACATATGTGTTTGTATATAGGTATATGTGTGTTTGTATAGATGGATGAATGACAATTTGGACAGATGTATGTCTGTGTGTATGTATGTATTATAGATGGATGGATAAATATATGGATAGTCAGGTATGTGTATGAGTGCATTTATATATGTATAGATGTGTGGATGGCTATTTGGACAAGTGGAAAGGTGTATGTATGTGTAGATATATAGATAGACAAGTATATGGAGGACAGCTATATGTATGTGTGTGTACATATGTATGTGTATATATAGATGGATCAATGTGAACTTTGAGAGTTGAAAGCTGAACTAAATTCCTCCTTCCCAAGTTGCTTCTGATCATGGTGTTAATCACAGCAACAGATACCCTTACTAAGATGTCCATCAGAACCCAGTTCTAAAACTCCACTTCATTTGAAAACCTTCCTGATCTCTCCCTGAGTCCCCCAGGCTCAAGTCTACCATGTCCTTGTGTGATCCTGTAAAACATTCTATTTTTGAGAACTCCTTGTACAAATTCTTTGGATGAAGAGTTATTTGTGTCCCCAGAGCTTAATCCAAGACTAGGGAACCTAACTACCAGGTGGGTCTTTGTGAAAATAATCGATGCTTCCTTCCAGTCTTTGACTCAGTGCCCCAGCTCTGCATTGTGTGAACACCAGAGGTTTACTGCATGTGCTCATGATCATGAAGCTGTGGAGCTCAGCTGGAGTCAGGGAAGGCTTGGGTAAGCATCCACACCCCAGAATGGATTCCAGTATGTTCTACTTCAGCTCAGGAAGTACAGATTTATCCTGCTTAGCTGATGATAGAAGAACCCATCCCACTGTGGCTTGACAGGGCACGCGTTCTGAAATCCAGCCTCCCAGTGGCTCTCTTGGTTTCAATAAACAGCATCCTTGGGTCACTCAAGCTGCTCTGAGACCCAGCAAGCAGCTAGGAGCAATAGCATGAGTAGTGTAGGTGGATTTAAGGGCCAAGCCAAAGACTGCACCATGTCAGTTCTGCTCACAAACCACTGGCCACACCTAGCTGCAAGGGGGTCAGTGAAATGGCCACACCTAGCTTCAAGGGAGTCTAAGGAGTGTAGTTAAACAGCATGCCAGCTAGTTGGACATCAGTGGGTGTTGACTGTGAGCCTTGAAGGTAATGGCTGAACCATATCTCTAGCTCCATCAGTGAATGTTAAGACTTACACAATGTTTTCTGTATCTGGATTGAAGCACACTGTCAGAGAGTAACAAAGCATCTGCGTCTTCAGATGGTGCTTGGCACAGAGATCTGTATAAAATAGAGGGAAGAAGATAGAGAGGAAGAAAGGGGGGACAGGTGTATGTATGTATGTAGGCATGCATGTATAAATGGATGGATGAATATATGGATGAACAGGTGCATATGTGTATGTATGGATAGATGGGTGAATATATGGATGGATAGACAAGTTTATATACATATGTATGTATGTATAGATGGATGGACAAATATATGGATAGATGGACAAGTATGTGTTTGCATGTATATAAGTATGTGTGTATGTATGCATATTATGTGTGTATGAATGTATGTATGAATGTATGTATTATAGATGTATGAATAAATATATGGATGGACAAGTATATGTGTAATATGAACATATGTATGTATGTATAGATGAATAGATGAATAAATCAATGAATATACAGGTAGATGAATAATTGTGTGGAAGAAAGAAAGAAGAAAGGAGCAAGAGGAGAGAGAAAAGAGGGGGGGAAGAAATAAAGAGAGAAAGGAAGAGGGGAGGAAGGAGGGAGAAAGGGAAGGACAGAGGGAGAGAGAGAGGGAAGGAGAAGCTGTGTTAATTCCAGATCCTAATACAGTTTTGACAGATGTTAAGCATTTTGGAATTTCCACCATTGGCTGCCCCTACAGATTCAGGCTCCCCAACTGTGGTATCCAATGGGCTGTGCCCCATAGTTCACTATTCCTCATGACCTCGCCTTTGAAGCCAGAATGAGACCACCCTGTGTTTCCAGGTGGTAGGCTGAGGCCCAGGACGAACGGGGCTGGTGGCAGGTGGGGGATGGGGAGGCCCAGCCAGGTTCTGTCTCAAGGTCTGCTCCCTGCTTGACTGATCAACATCATTTCCATACTATAATTACATAGCGCCATCCCCTCCCGACTTTACTGCTATCTTGTAAGCCGTCCCGGTTGTGAGTAATTTAAAGCTATATGAGATGTCAGACTCCGTGAAACAATCACCCCTCAAAGAAATATGGCCTGAGATTATAATTGATAAGTCCCATTAGGCAATGGGGCCTCTTATTTCCTCTTTGGTCTCCTCTGAGATGGCCTTGTTGATCCATCCACAGCAGGCAGTGTCTCCAGCACTGTGAGGAGGAAAGTACATCAGTTTAGGGGTGAGGGTCGGGATTTCAGGGCAGAAATCAAGAGAGTGGGAAGATAGGAAGATGGGGAACCTGGCTCTTCTTGTGCATAAGTCTCTCCCTGAGTTTTCTGGTATATAAACCCCCTATGAGGGAGATTGGAGACTCCAACATTCAAGTCTTTGGGTTTGTCCTGTGGTGCTGGGCTGGGACAAAAAAAAAGCTGACTCTCAACCTAGCAACAGCATCCCATACATCAGGCCCCATGTTGCTGTAGATGGACTTAGAGACTAGCAAATGTGTCCCCACCCCTCCCACACTGTTGCCTTCCCCATCTTACTTTGTCCCCAGGCCTGGCATGTGAGCCGGATGAAGTTGTGCTGCAATAATCACAATTTAGGACTGGTCTGCTCAATCATCTCCCCACTTGTCTCATCCGGTTGCCTGCTATACCTCACTCTGGGGTCAAACAGGAAAGAGCAGATGCTGGAGGGACAGAAACCAACAGAGCTTAGGGGGCGATAGTGGGGTTCCGGAATTTGAGCGTGGCCAACACAAGGAGCAACACTGAGCAAGACTTCTCTCCTATCTGGACCTTGATTTCCCCATCGTAAAAAACTTTTAAAATGGGGTGCCAGTGTCTGAATCCACAAGATCCCTGGGAAGAAATTCGTAGCTCCCCTCACACAGTCCGACCATAAATGTTCCTTCCCACTTGGTCTCAGAAGGCTGGAGCTGAGAAACTTGGAGCTCTTTTTGATTTTGAGTTTTAATTTTGTCCTCTGTCCATGTAATCCAGGCTTGTCTCGAACTCGTGATCTTTCTGTCTCAGACTAGCAAGTGCTAGAACCACAGATATGTGTCACTATGCCCAAATTCTGCTTTCTTGGTAAACCATGAGCACTCCAACACAGCCGCCACCACTCCCAAGAGCCGTGCTTCTGGGTTCTCGTGCTCATGCTAAGGGAAGACCTTTGTGGGTTCATGCAATTGTAATTTCTAGATATGAACACACACACACACACACACACATACAGAGAGAGAGAGAGAGAGAGAGAGAGAGAGAGAGAGAGAGAGAGAGAGAGAGAGCATCCCGAGAGCTGATTCAGCACCACGGACAGTTCTGCACAAAGCTCTCCAGCCTTGTGGGTCTTCTCTCCTCCAGGACTCCATGAGCTTTCATCCCCTTCTCAGCTGTCCCGCCAACTCTCCGTTTCTGTTTCAGGGGCCTGATTGATTTGTTTGTAATTCTGTCCTTACTTGTGATTGGTTCGCGAGCAGGGAGAAGAGGTGAATCTTCCTGGCAATCCGTGTCAAAACTGCCTGTCTGCCTGTTCAGAGCAACCGCTGTCTCCAAACACCAGTGCTCTGTTGATTTGTTGACTTACACTGTGTGCATTTGCACTTTAAAATCTGTTTTTCTCCCCAACTTTGCCAAGTGATTGAAAGGCTCCACTTTGTGCTTCTGAGATGCGACCTTCTTTGGGAATGGTTTGGCTGGAATGAGGAACACAGGTAAATGAATATAACTAAGGCTCCTCCTCAAAGGAGCTCACTGCACCCCTGGCATCTCTTTGGGGTTCTGGCCTGTCAGGAGATCATTCTTGAGTCCACTCCCAACTTTCTATGACCACTTACAAAAACACTCAAAGCCCAGTGCTATCTGATGACTTCCAGGACTTCTCAAAAGCATAGGTGGATGTTACCTGAGAAATGACACTCAAGGAGTTCCCCACCCCACATATATATGCATGCCCACATATGTACAAACACACACATGCATGCACACACACACAAACACAAACACACACTCAGGAATACACACAAAACAAATAACAAAGATAATTTTAAAATGGTAAGAAGCATTGGATAGGAAAGTTAATCTAGCCAAATTAAAGCCAGTGTTTTAAATTCCAGGCATTGGAGAAGGTCTCCTTGAGAAGTGGCCTCTGAGCAGAGGCCTGGGGCACGGCTGCTTCTGACCCAGGAAGAACCTATCAGGATGATGGAGCAGAGGGTGCCAAGTTCTATCATCTAGAATGTCCCTAGAATGTTTGAGGAAAGAGATGGGAGAGCAAATGGCCCCAGGAGCTAGTCCCTGACATCCACCTCTGTGGTGAACTTGGCCCTGAGTTTTAATGCAGCTTTATCTGGAAGGGGGTAGATGTAGATGTAGATGTAGATGTAGATGTAGATGTAGATGTAGATGTAGATGTAGATGTAGATGTAGATGTAGATGTATATGATGCATGTGCATATGATGTGTATGTATAGGGTGTATATGTGTATGATGTATATGATATATGATGTAAATGTATATGACACATGTACATATGATGTATATGTATATGATGTATGTGTATGATGTATATATGTCTGTTCCCACACACATGTGCATGTGCCTTTAGTTATAGTTCTGATGCGATAAAAGAGCATGACCATTTCACAGCAGACTTCCTGGCACTCTGGCTTTTGCAATTTTTCCACACCCTCTTCCAAGATGTTCCCTGAGCCTTAGAGGCAGGAGCTGTGATATATCTATCATTACTGCACTCTACACAACCTGTTGATCCAGTTATGTCCAGTCATGGTTGGATATAAGATGGCCTCCCTTTGCTGTGAGGAGAAGCTTCTTTAGTGAGGGGTGATGGCCTGTAAGTAGAAAGATGGCACCTAGGATGTGGTGAGGAGTGATGGTCATCTAGCTAGTGATGCTAGTAAGTTCTTTTTCAACCTTCATGGCTTCACTAGGGCCAGGCATGGGTCTCCTCCTAACGATTGGCATGGAGGTACAACCAGACAGGTTGCCACCAATGTGCAAGAGCCACTGCCTGCGCCTTTATGATTTTTGCCATGCTCATCATGGCTGGGGTTCATAGGTGTCGTGACTAGCTAGGGCTGTTTAATTACTTCCCTCCCTTGGCAGTCTGCATAGTATATTCTCTGGGAACCATGGGAACTAGACTGCAGGAAAGAGGAATCTAGGTCAGACCCAGCTCTAAGTGTGTGGTGTCTTCTTTGGTAACCCAATCTCACCCTGAGAGGTGACCAAGGACTTCATCTGTAATCTATTTTGCTTTGGGGGTCGCTTGAAGTGTCCCAGTCCAACTATTCAAAAAGAAGTTATGCTTCTCTGTACACAGGAGAATGGTGACATCAGTACACATGTTACTATCAAAGAGGGAAATGCTTGGTAGAGCTCCGCCCCTAGACAAAACTACAGGTGGCTAATGACTGCTGGGAGATGGATAATCAGCCTCTCCTAGGGATGAGAGCTCCCTTACTGGTTGCCCGATGAACAGCAGTCTACGTACATATACATACATCATATATATATATCATATACATACACATATTTATATCATATACATATACATAATATATATACATATACAGCATGTTCATATACACATATATGTGCATACATATAACAGCATGTACACGTGCATTACACACATATACATACATATAAATATGCATATGCACACACATATGCATACATATACATACATACACTATATACATCATTTTTATATACAGAGACATCATATGCATATACATCATATATATTAATATACATTTTATTCATATACATACACATATACATATCATATGCATATACATCATATACCTGCACTCATATATATACAACATATTCATCATATTCATATACACATACATCATATACATATGCATACATATATAACATTCATATACATATACATATACTACATATACATTATATTCATATACATATACATATGCACACATAAACATAGATATATATGGCTGGAGAGAAGGAAGAGAATGAGGGGAACTGACATAATTGTATTTCAACTTAAAAATAAAACCACCACAAACAAAAGCAAACTGGAGTAGAATCCCTTTCAGCTTAAAAGTTCCTCACTGAGGAAAGCCAGGACAGGAACTAAAGGCAGGAACTGAGGCAGGAGCCATGGAGAAGCACTGCTGACTCTCTTTCCTCTCATAATCTGCTTAGCCTGCTTTCTGCATCATCTGGAGCCAATGCCCATGGCGATCTAGGCACTCCCCCATCAATCATGAATCAAGAAAACACCCTGCAGACTTGCCTACAGACCCAGCCTGTGGAGGCATTTTCTCAGTTAAGATTCCTTCCTCCCATATGACTGTAGATTCTGTTATGGTGATGCAAAAGGCCACCATCACACTGATAATCTCCTTCTCTGAAGGTAGATATCACCCATCTTACAACATCTGAACCCAGAAAGTTCTATATGTGGGTCAGATATATCACCCTGGGGTGTCCCCCAGCCAGGTAGGCGCTCACCACAGCATTGATGGCACATGCATGCTCCGTTCATGTTCCACACCTTCTCTATCCACATCTCAGATTTGAACAGTCAAACTTCAGAGAGGAGTGTTGTACTGTGAGATGTCTGGGTCCTAGGGCAGGACAGCAGCAGTTGACTTTGACATGATCCAGTCTGAAACAGACCATCTCTGACATATTACCAGGGCAGACATAAACCATTGACGCCCTGCTTCTCGGGACAAGGGGTTCATACTTGACAACCATTACAGTTAGTATTCACCACAAGCCATTTTGCACCATAGGTTCATGGAGACTTACAGCTGTTTCTGTGTGTAAGGAAACTGAGGCCTGAAAAAGGTAAAAAACTTCCCCAGAACATGCTGAAGTGGAGACGGGTCTATTATCCAAGTCTCCTGCCTGAGCCTCCCCATTTTCGTCAGGAAAGTAGGCCACTCTCCAGTCACCAAACAGGTGACTCTGTCCCAGGATCTCAGGCCTGACCAATAGAGCCTACACCCTTTGAATCACATGCTTGTTCTCTGGGACTTTACATAAAGGCAGAAATGCCAGCTTGGATCAGAACCAGGAAGGGCTAGGTGTGACATTATCCTTAATGATATCCTCTGCAAATGCCCCATGCCAGCTCCCTCTGTGAAGAGAAGTACCTAACCCTGGCCATGGGGCACCTACATCTGTCTGTCCTCCTGGACTCCCCTCACCAGTCTCCAGGCACATGCTTTGATTGGCCTTCACGTGCTGGCCAAGCAGCCTCTAACCAAAGCTTCAGATCTCCATAGAGATCAGAGGGAGGGTAGGGCACTGTTTGAGAATGCTCACGGCCACATCCAACAACGTCGGAGCTTCAACAAGAAAGAATGAGCAAAAAGTGGAGAGACATGGGAAAATTCATTCTCACCAGGCACTCTTGGGGCTTTGCAAATCCAAACCACAGTGTAACGCAGACCTAAGGCCAACAAGAATGAGAGAAAAATGCCAGCAAGGATGCCACGCCAATACGTGCAGCCTTCCGGTGGGAGTGCTAATTGGTACAGCCAGTTTGAAAAGCTGCTTCTCTGACTCTGTAAAAGCCCAACATATGGGCTGAGAGATGGCTCTGTGGGTAAAATACTTAAGGCACAAGTGTGAGTTTAGATTCGCAGAACCCACATCAGTGCTGGGCGGGCACGGTGGCCTGCCCATAATTCTAACGCTTAGAATCCTGAACAATCTGCCTGGCAAGACTAGCCAAACTGGCAAAGCTCTTGGTACAAGTGAGAGACCCTGCCTTAAGGAGCAAGGTGTAGAATGATCTAGGTAGGCTCCCAAAGTCAGCACCAGGCTCTGCATGCACAGGTTCACATGTTTGAGTGCACACACATGAACACACACACACCTGAACACCCCTACACAGAGAGAGAGACACACACACACATGTGAACATCCTCATATATACACACATATGAACACCTCTACACACAGAGACAGAGACACACATGTGAACACCCCTATACACAGAGACACACACACACATGTGAACACACTCACACACACATGTTAAAACTCCTACACAAAGAGACAGAGAGAGACACATGTGAATGCCCTCAAACACACACATATGAACACACCTACACAGGGAGAGACAAAGAAAGACACTGGCACCCTCATACACATGTAAACACACACACATGAACACCCCTACACACAGAGACAGAGAGAGACACATGTGAACACCTTCACACAGAGAGACAGACAGAGACAGAGAGACAAGGACACCCTTACACACACACACACACACACACACACAGAGAGAGAGAGAGAGAGAGAGAGAAAGAGAGAGAGAGAGAGAGAGAGAGAGAGCAAGGCATGCCCCATGACTCCCCAGCTCACTCCTAGGTTGCAACGATTGGAAATGTGTGCATGTGTTCAACAAACGTTGCGTGCTGGAACTTCACTCCATGCTGGAACCTCCAGCGACAGCAAAATTAGAAAATGAGTCCCAGGCCCTCACATTCACTCGGGATTCTGGGTAGTGATGAGTGGGATGCAGGATCTGTAGCTGCGGAGTATGGGAGCTCTCAGAGCCATCACAGGAGAAACCCGACCAGAACGCACTGAAGCCACAAACAGCCTGCCTCGTGGGGGTCACAGAGCCATAGGGAGCTCTAGGGACTTTCTCCATCTTTCGAAGCTGCCCCAGCTGTTTCCTGGACTTCCCACCAGCACCCTTCACACCCACTGACAATTTCCATGGTTAGAACCCAACACATCTAGCTGTGAAGGCACCTGGGAAATGTAGCCTCCTAGCCAGATCAAGTCGTCCCACGCTAGACAACCCCCCCCCATCCCAGATTCATTTCATGACGACAAGAATTGGCAGATGTGATGGCTACTGCAGATTGTCAATCTATCAGGATCTAGTGCTCAGGTGGGAGACAAACCTGGGCATGCCTCTGAAGGAATTTGAAGGGTTGGTTAACGGAGGTGGGAGGGGCTACCTTGAATGACATCATTTGATGGGCGGGGCTCCTGGGCTGAATAGAAAGGTTAGAGGAGAGGTCAGGCTGAGTCGGGCATTCAGGGCCTGTCTCCTAACTACTCCATAGTGAGTCAGTACACCTCATATTCCCGATGTCAGACTGTGCTTTCAGACGATGGTCCAACATAAACCTTGTATTCCTTGCCTTGGTTAAAGCAAGGAAAAGACAACTAATATAGAAAATCAGAACCGAGGAGTGGGACTAACCTAGCCAGATGGTTCTTCGGCTCCCGAACCAGTTTGTGGCAGGAAAGTAGAAGAGTGTGGAGCTAAGGTTTAAAGAAACCCTCAAAAGAAAGGCTCTGGTATGGAAATGCAGATTCTCCTTTCTCAGAGCCCCTTGCCTGTTTGAGGCTTTGACACACACCCCCCTCGTTGTCAACGAAGGAGCAGCCACAGACAACAGGGGATGACCCATTTCCTGAAGTCTCATCACACTCTCCACCCTAAGATGGCCAAGCAGTGTTGGCTCCAGAGACAAAAGTGATCACCACCTTCCTGAGGAAGGAAACTTCGTCTCCATCATGAGGACAATTAAGAAGAGCAAGAGAGCCAAGTGGAGAAAGTCGGGGTAGCAATGAAAACTTGATGGCCTCACGCACTCCTGTTTTGGTAACTAGAACCTGATCAGTGGCCATACATAGATAGCTGCAAAGGCCCCTGGGAAATGTAGTCCCTAGCCAGGCTAAGGCACCTGGGAAATGTAGTCCCTAGCCAGGCCATCCTCTGCCTATTCAGCCCCAGAGGATCCTAGCACCCAAAGGAAGAGGAGGAAGTTGGACAGATGACAATCCTAACGGTCACAAGCACAGTGCCCAAGTCTATGGAAATCTCCTGTTTCTCTAGCCAGGGATATGGATATGATCCATCGCTCCTCTGCTTAGAGACCCTTCCTTCCATAGTGTGGTTTCACTGATCCTTCCTGTGTATCAGATAATGGGCTGGCAAATGAGGTCAGAGAAGAAAACAGGGAGGCATGACCCCAAGCTTCGAGGAACGTCCAATCTAGGAGGAACCGAGCTGTAAGTCCCTTTCTTGGTCCCCAGATCCTGAGAGGTTTGAGCTATCCTTCACCCCAACAAAGAGAGAGGGGGACTCAGGGAAGGAGAAGGTGACTTAAATTCTGCCTGGGTCCCGGAGCCTCCATCTCCATTTCCCATCCCACTACCATCCCAGATTTCCACCACTGGAGAAGAATTTGTGAAGTTTCTGCTGGCATCTGGAGTCGTGCTTATTGTCATCCATTTCATGACTAGATAGCTCATATCTCCTTTTCTTACCCTTAAACATCTGAATTTTTAATCAAGCAACATGAACTAAATTTTTTCTTTGTCTCCCAAATATGAAAGGTCTTAGGTCCCGACAGGAATGTGAAAGATGAATTATGCCTGCAGCAAGCACCCATCCAACTTCTGTGATGTGCTTGGTTATAATTGCACAAACTCTTGCGTCCCCAGATCTGGGAAATGTGGTTTTACACTTCCTCAGACATCGTTAGCAAAGGGTGACAGCAGATTTAACAAGTGGAGAGGAACAGGGAAATTAGATGGGTTTTCCAGAAACAGAAGGGCCGGGATGCCTGAACCCTCTCAGCTTCTTGAGTGCCGACCTCACTCAGCTGCCCACAGTTGGCAGGAGACACTGGTGTCTGCTTCAGCAGAGAAAAACTATCTGGTGTCTTCCCTCACCTGATAAATGATGGCTATTTGTCAGGCGTGACATCCCTGCAATTCGGGGGATTGGGACATGGTATCGTCTGAGACCAAGAGTCAGGATCTGTTCACAACGTGGAGATCTCTTCAGAGGCAACATGAGAAGCAATTTATCCATTCACTCATTTCTTCATTCCATCAATAAAAATTACTATAATAATTATTATTATATATAATAATTATAAAGAAATATTATTTATAACAACAACAACTACTACTACTACTATTTTGCCACTGAATCCGGCACTAGAAACACCATCCCATCTTCCAAGGGGTTACAGTGCTATGTTGATGCAGAGACTAGATTAATGCCAGATTAATGGTGTTTCCTGTTGAGTTCAGAAAATAAGAATCCTGGAAGACAGCGGGGGCATCAGCACCTCTGTTGATGAGAGTGAGCAGGAAGCGAGGGTAACAGCGGAGTGAGTCTCCGCTGGGAGATAAACTGACTCCTGGCAGAGAAAACATTTGGAACTGAGGTTCTGAGGTGGGAGAGAAAAACTCCAAGACGGCGCCAAAAGGAAATGAGGAAGTTCTGTGAGCCAAGGTGGAGGCCCAGCCTTCAACCGCCATGTTTGCTCAGTGTAAGCGGTGCACAAATAACACGCGGGGCTCCGAGGCTCATCAGCTCATCATCTCCATAGGTCTCAGCATTCCTCATCCCGGCTCCACAGCACTCCCCATTATAGATGAGATAACCGGTCAGTGAGACACATACCCCCATGATCACGTGATCGTTGAGAGGGAAATCTGAGCTTCAGATCCTGTGTCCTGACTTCATGTTTTCAGATACCCCTGTTTCTGAGCCCCATACCATGAAGGTGAAGTGAGAACAGAGGAGGGGATGGAAGGTGGGAGAGGGGCAGAGAGGCGGGTATGGAGGGCTGTTCCGACCTGATTCTCCAGCTCTGTGGCCTTGGCTGTGTCTTTCCTCGCCCTCACCCTCGCCCTCGCCCTCGCCCTCGCCCTCCCCTTCCCTCTCTCTCCCTTGTTGGTTCATGAGTAACACTTGTCATGGTTTCATTATATACTTGGAGGGATAAACCATCACCACAGACACATGGAGCTTCATGGTTAAGAACAAGGTTCTCAACTCTGACCATTGCCTGTCAACAACACTGAAAATTAAAAAAAAAAAAAAACTCTGAGCTTTATTCCCTCATACATAAAATGCAAAAGCATGCGCAGGGTTGTTGTAGGAACCTTGTGGCAATGGTGTATATAAGACGAGCAAGGGGATGAAGATCTAGTGAGTACAAGTCGAGGCAAGGTTATCATCACTACCTCCACCACCACCATCATCATGACCATCTTTATCCCCGCCATCAAAACCATCACCATCTCCTTCATCACCATCACATCTTTCTCTCTCATGGCCATCAGAATCATCCACATCCATCGGTATCTAAGCTTGAAGCAGAGTAGCTGTGGAAACCATTACTCTGAGCTCCTTGCTAACCGCCAGCCCCTGTCTCAGTTGACTCCAACACCTTCAAGAAATTTGGCCAAGAACATTTATTTCCACTTACTTCTCTGTTTGGCCAACCTTTATTGGCGCTTCTATGTGTGGCACCCGAGGGAGCCCACTATGGCAGATGTGGGGCCCATGCTTACCCTCAGAAAGCTCACATACTGGGGGGAGCCCAGGAGTAAACAATTAAACCAGCAAATCAATGCCCTAATTGCAGGTTACTGTGTTATTTAATTACAGAGGGTGATTAATGGCTTCTGGATGGGCAGGGGCTTTTCAGAATGTGCAGTGGCTTTAAGGTGACAGGCACACTGAGTTCTTAAATCAACAAAACATTGGCATGCGTTCAAACAGCCCCTCTGTGGGTGAGGAAGAGGTCCTTGGCTCACCCCACCACACTCCCAAGAACACAGATGAGAAGCCCCTGCAACTGACTGCTGGGCTGGGGATCGAAGTGGGGGGGGGAGCATCTGCATGCGTGGCCTGCCTCACCTGATGTGAGATGGGGGATGTAAGAGCTGGGCTTGCAGGCAGGGAGGTCTGCGGAGTGGCAGAGCTGGAACAAGTGTCAGATGGGGGACCTACTAGAGGAGGGTCTCTAGTGTGATTGTCCTGCCTCTTAGACTCCCTTACTAGGGGTGGCTTGTGTAGTTTGGGTCTGGTGAGCTGTTGCTGACTTGAACACACACATGCACACATAAGCACAAATACACATAGACATACAAGGAGACACACCACATACAGATACAGGAACACACACATAAAGACACACAGACATATAGACGCAAACCCAACCACAAAAACACAGACACCACACAGATACCACACAAAAACACACACATACAAATATACCACACAGAGATACACACACATACAAATATACACAGACATACACACACTAGATACATCACATACACACACACATCTCACACTGACACACATACATCTTACACAGAGAGAGACATACATCATATATACAAATCACACACATAACACACATATCTCACACTGACATACACACACATATTTTACACTGACACACGTACATCATACACAGAGAGAACCATACATCATATATACATATCACACACATAACACACACATCTCACACTGACATACACACACATATTTCACACTGACACACATACATCTTACATAGAGAGACATACATCATATATACATATCACATAGATCTTACACACAGAGAGACATATATCATATATACATAATACATAGATCTTACAGATAGAGAGACATACATCATATATACATATAACACACATGCACGCATGCACACACACACACACATGCACGCACACACAGGCACACACACATGCACGCATGCACACACACACATGCACGCACACACAGGCACACACACATGCACGCATGCACACACACACACTGTGCCATCACCAGGCCTCCTCCAGCTGGAAGGGGAATCCTCTGGCCCTCCATCTTGACCAAGAATGAACAGGGAGGACAATGGTCAGGGATTTGATCACAGCTCAGCTCTGAACCTCTGTGTCCTCCTCTTCCCAGTGGAGCCAGAAGCACCTGTCATGGAGGAAGACTTTGCCCTCAGGGGACACTGGCTTGCAGGTTGCACATGGCAAATCACTGTTCTTGATAGACCCACTGTTGCAGGCTGACAGACAGAGAGAGCTAATCAGGATGTGGCAGCCACTTTGGATAAAGAAATGAAGTCTCAAGCTAAGGAGATGGTTCTGTGAGTCAAGGCACTTGACACCAAGCCTGATGACCTGAGATCAAGCCCCAAGATCCACATGGCAGAAACATAAAACCGACTTCTGCAACTTGTCTTCTGACATCTACACAAGATCTTCTCTCTCCACACAAAAATGAAAGCAAACAAACAAAGGAAAATTCAAAAGAAACCTTATTCTGATCCCCAAGAGAATCAAATTCTCTCCTAAGAAGGGAGACTTGCGTAGACTGTCTGTCTGAGGTGCCCATGGTGGGGATGAAGGGATGGGCCGGGGGTGGGGGTGGGGAGGCAGATCCCATGTGAGCCCAAGCTTGGAATCTCTCATTCCTTTTTTATCTGTCACATGCCCAGCAGGGCTCCTTCCTGATAGCTGAATAGGATAAATAGGATGTTTGGTCAATTTTTCAAGCTCAGGACTGGGCACTCAGGCTGTGATATTAATATCAACATTTTGGGGGTAACAAACAGAAAGAGAAGTGTATGGCTCAGTAGTGATGTTTTGTGTGTCAAGTTAATAAGAAGTTAACTATGTTAGCTGAGGGTCTTAGTTAGGGTTTTACTGCTGTGAACAGAAGCCATGACCATGACAACTCTTACAAGGACATTTAATTGGGGCTGGTTTACAGGTTCAAAGGTTCAGCCCATTATCATCAAGGTGGGAGCACAGCAACATCCAGGCAGGCTTGGTGTAGGAGGAGCTGAGAATTCTACATCTTCATCTGAAGGTCACTAGGAGAAGACTGGCTTCCAGGCAGCTGGGGGGGGGGGTCTTAAAGCCCACACCTACAGTGACATACCTACTCTAACAAGGCCACACTTCCTCCATCAAGGCTACACCTCCTTCAACAAGGCTACACCTACTCCAACAAGGCCACACCTACTCCAACAAGGCCACACGTTCTAATAATGCTACTCCCTGGGCTAAGCATATCAAACCATCATATTGAGTTTTCATCAACTTGATATCAGCTGAACTCAACTGGGAAAGGGGGGCCTTGACTGAGAAAATCAGGTTGCCTGTGGATAGGGAGTTTTCTTGACTGGTGTGGGGAGGCCTAGGCTGTACCCATATACCCACAATGTATATGGGTGGCACCACCACCTGGACAGGTGGTCTTGGGTTGCATAAGAAATCAGTCTAACTAAGTCATGGGGAGCAAGCCAGTAAGCAGCATTCCTCCACGGCCTCTGCATCAGCTCCTACCTCCAGACTCCTGCCGTGAGTTCTTGTCTTGACTTCCCTCAATGGTGGACTGGGACTGGGACACATAAACCCTTTCCTCCTCAAGTTACTTTCTGCCCTGGTGTTTATCACCACAGTAGATGCCTCCTAGGACACAAGTCCGCACCCGCCACTAGTTCCTGCATCTGTGTCTGCATCCTGGTTCGTCTAATGTGAACTGCCCACCCTTCATGTTGCTGAATGACTTTCCTAAGGAATCTTTTTCTACTAACTCCATCAGAGGGACAGCTACAGACCACAGAAAAGCTTCTATCCAAGCCCAGCTAGTGAGCCCATGAGTTTATTAGGGTCCTTTTTGATAGCACGGGCAAGTTGGGTAAAGGAAGCACTTAAAAAAAAAAAAGTCCAGCATAGATGTGAACTGGCAAAACTGTATATGACTGGAGTTTTCTGGACAACTTGCAGGCAACTCCATCTAAGACTCTCCTCTCAGACCACTGGGATCATTCACATAACCTCTGATTGGGCCTCTAAGCCTGGCAGCTCCGTGAGATTTCCTGTGAGTTCATGGGTCTCTGAGCCCCCAACCAGCTCCAAGGGAGAATGTTAAATTCTAGAGCACACATGCACCGTGCTCCTGTGGCTTCACCCTAATCCCAGCTGTTCAATGTGCCTTCCTGCCATGGCTGACAGAAATCTCTCAGAGGGAGCTAAAACCATTCTTTCCTTCCTTAAGTCGCTTCTGTGAAACACTGTGGCCATTGCAGCACAAAAGCAACCACCACACTGCACACTCTTTAGATGAAACAAAACCCAGTAATAGTTGCCATTGTCTGGAGATCTCATCAGAGCCTTAAATCCTCCTTACTTTTGAGCTGATTTATTTACAAATAAATCAAAGGGGCTGATTTATTTACAGCCAGAGAGTGGAGGGTGGGGTGGGTGGTACTCCACAGGCCAATCTTCTCCCTCTACTTTAATGCCTGAGAATTCTCTGTGAGTACCCCGCAGACAGGCAGCATCTGTGACTGGCCTGACCCCAGGTTCTGTTCCTGCAGCCTCAGATTCCTGCTTGGGAAAGCCCTGCTTCCAGGGACTAAGTAGAGAATTGCAGGTGGGCTATGGTGGGGACACTCAGGAATCCTAGGTCTTTGAGTTGGAATGGAACCAGGCTCCATCCAGGGTCTCCTTATTAAGCTAGTTGAATTCTCCTCCCATGAAGGGAGAGGATGAGAGGGGATTTAGAAAGAAGAGGAGGGAATTGCAGAAGCAGAGAGGAAAGGGGTGAAAACTATGAAACAATGGGAGGGTGAGAGGAACACCCCACCAGTAATCTCCACAGCCTGCCTGAGTGTCCCCCTCCCCCACCCCAGTTCAGGGTCACCACTGCATAAACATGACTAGATGAGGCTATGGCCGGGCTGAAGAAGCAGCCGTGACTGAGTGAGAGGGGTATTACTCTAGACGAAGGACCAATGAGGACAAGCAAGATAAGGTGCCAAAGCAGACATTACTAGTTGATCTCTGATATTCACACACACACACCCCCACCAGGATGGGAAATTTCCTTGCCTTCTCAGTACTGAGAAATGCAGAATTTTCATGAAAAAAATAAGACCTGTCTGCCCCTCCCCAATGCTTCGAGGATTTTTACCTCATGTTGAGTTGGAGGGAACCCCATGCATGCGTACCACATGTCTGGGGGGATAAGGACCTAGATAAACAAGTCAGTCGATCTTTGTAGTTGGTGAAGATGGTGCAAAACACACCCTATAGACATGGAGTGAGTGGTCATCAGAGAAATAACCTCCGAGCTGATTAAGAAAGAGCTCAAAGAAGCTGTTTCTTTACTACTGGTGACCAACCAAAGTGTGGAGGGCAGGATGGGTGACTCCTCACTGACCAGTCCTCTCCCTCTGCTTTAGCAGCTAAGCACAAGGCACTGTGAGCCTCCCACAGGTCAGCCAGGAAGAAAGGGTCTCTAGGGAAACATCCCCTTCTTGACAATCAAAGCCCTTCCCCAGGTCTCACTGTGGTATTCTTAAGTGACCCAGGGGACTTAGACCAATCGTGTCTCCTCTCTGATAGTCTAATTCCATACTAAAGAAAATAAAGACACAAACCTTCTATTAAAGAGGTCAATGTGTGTCATCCACACCAAGTCAGCCTCTCCCTCTGCCAAAGCAGACATTACTAGTTAATCGCTGATCCCCCCCCCCCACTATGACCAGGATGGGAAATTTCCATGCCTTACTGATACTGAGAAATGAAGAATTTGCATGAAAAATAAAACCTGTCTTCCTCTCCTCAAGGCACAATATGCTGTGAGGGTTTTTACCTAATGTTGGAAGGAACCCCCATTCTCTATTTTGCCCTGCAACTCAGGTTGATCTCATGCTCTATTATATCCACAGTATGAGACTGTGCACTCACAATGGAGAAAGAAGGGAAGGGACGAATCCCCACAGAAGCCACCTCACTGTCTTCACAGTGTGAGTCCACAGGCCAAGCCAGGGGCTCAGTGCACGCAGTGGTGTGCACACAGAGTATGAGCCACTCCACTCTCCCTCTCCCTCCCTCTCTCATGCCTGGACACAATTATGTTAAAAGAGCAATTAGCGACCTCTTAAGCCTGATGGCCTACTCCCCCATTAATCTCTTGCAATTATAAACCCCAAATCTTCACAACAATTGGTCCCAGATGCCCACTAGAGGGAATGCTAATCGCCTCCTTTCCAGCTGAAACCAGCTGTTTGGCTACAGTTTCTGGGTCAGGGAGAGAGAGGAGAGGTCACACTTGGCCGAACGGTCAGACGCCGCCTGGGTGGAGATCCTGCAGAACGAGTTGGGGAAGAGACCCCCTTAGGGGGCATCTCTCCTTACTTTGGCTGCCTGCACACCCCGATCTGCAGTTAGCCTGGGCCAGTATCTCCCCGCACTCTGAGCCACTGATTCCTCATTATGAACACACGCTAATTACTGCAGATAATTAGCTCTTCACAGCCACCCGGCCGAGGCGCTCCAGACAAAGGGACTCAGGAGGCTGTGGACATGGCTGGTCGCCTCCGGCCCACAGCCGCCACCAGAACACCCTGCCAACTGACCCCAGGTTTGGGGGAGGAGGCCTGAACTAAGGTGAAGGCCTAGGTCAATGGCGCTTAAGGCGCACAGCCCCTGCTGCTGCTGCGGGCAGAACCGATTCAGACCTCAGCACTGCAGCTAATTAAATCAATATGAGATAATGAACGGCAATTAGAGGTCCAGCTAGGCACATCTTCTCTTGTAAATACTGTTTCTCTCCCAACGGGGAGCTCTTTCTTAATAATCTGTTTGTGTTTCATTTCCAGGAACTGTAATTCCCCTAAGAAGCTCCTGGGGAAGTCATTTGTTTGTCTGTATAACTACGAAATCCGTTCCTCTGGACTCGCCTGCCACTGCTTCTTCTTACTGTTGTAGGTTTGTTTTAGTTTGTTTTAATTTCTGACCTGTCCAGGGAGCCCATGCAGAGGTCTCAGCCCTCAAAGAAAACACCAATAAATCCCTGAAGGGGGTGGGGGTGGGGGTGGGGGGGTCACAGGGCCAAGGACTCCCATTGCATGGAGGGGAAAACTGAGGTAAGACAACCAGGAGAGTGATGAGCCTGTCAGGTAGTCTCCTCTACCATTCAGACCTCTCACCCCACCCCCACCTGGTACCCGGGGTCATGGTAAGAAGGCTTCTGCCCTCCAGGAGCTAACAAATTTGTCTAGCAAGACAGACTAAGGCACATAACAATTAGAGAGCAATTAGGCACCTAATTGTGTGGTGCCAATAAGCTCGGGGTTCAGTGAGGGTTCGGGGACTAGGGAGAAACAGCAGTGTTAGGGCCCAGGCCTCTTCATTCTCCGTGTTTCCCATCAGGTGCCTGCTTTCTGAGTCCTGGGTTTTTATTTCTTCACTTAGGGGTTCCATAGTACCCTAAAGTCAATGTGTCTAAAGCAGCCTCACTGCCACCCCCACACACACACCTGCTCCTGCTCCTCAGCTCATTTCCCTTAGAAAATTAGCCACGCCCACAGCAGAGCCATAACCAGGCATAAAGAATGGAACTGTGCCCTTTGCAGGAAAATGCATGAGGAATCCACATCATTGCGTTAAGTGGGATAAGCCAGCTCACAAAGACAAACGCTGCAGGAGACATTGAATTTTAATGTGTTTGTGTGTGTGTGTGTATGTGTGTGTGTGTGTGTGTGTGTGTCTGTGGGTGTGCCTGTGGGTGTGTATATATGTGTGTGTGTATGTGCCTCTGTGTATGTATATAAATATATATGTGTGTGTATGTGCCTGTGTGTATATAAATATGTGTTGTGTGCCTGTGTGTGTGTGTGTATATATATATATATGTGTGTGTGTGTGTGTGTGTGCCTGTGTGTATATATGTATGTGTATGTGTGTGTGTGTGCACCTGTGTGGTTGTGTATATAAATATATGTGTGTGCCTGTGTGTGTATATATATGTGTGTGTGTGCCTCTGTGTATATATATAAATATATGTGTGTGTGTCTGCATGTATCTATAAATATGTGTGTGTGCCTGTGTGTGTATATATAAAAATATATTTGTGTGTGTGTGCCTGTGTGTATATGTGTGTGTGCCTGTGTGTATATATGTGTGTGTGCCTGTGTGTGTATGTGTGCATATATATGTATATATATTTATGCATGTGCTTGTGTGTGTGTGTACACATGTGCACTTGTGTACTCACACACACACATCTATGACACGGGAAAAGAGAAAGACTTTATGGGGAAAGCTAGAGGTCTCAAGGGAGGACACAGAGTCAGAGGAGGGAGTAATGGGTGGAAAAAGACAGACATCACACATTTGTTCTCACAGAATTTAGCATGGATACACATGGAATGGAAACAGAGAGGGATCCATGGGGGAGAAGGGACTGGACTGGAGAGAGGAGAGGCAGCCGAGGGAGGGTAGCAGCTACAGGAGGAGATGGCCCTGCATGATGATGTCATACTCAGTGACACGCATGCTCACTGAGATGTAGTCGAAAGAGGTAGCCTAATGCTTGTGAGAAGTATGAGCCTTTTTCACAAGGCTTCCATCTCTCCTGCCTGGAACTGGCCTGAACTAGCTGGCCCCTAGACTACCCCAGTGTCCCAGCAAACCTTATGGAGAATGAAAAGTCCCGGACTCAATCAGGTTCACAAGACAGTTCAGAGAGAGTTCAGAAATGGGGAACATATTGCCAGCTTGCAGCACCTGCTCTCAGACTATGGAGAGGAACTTCCCTGTAGCTTGAGGAAATTGGGGGCCCTCCATCATGGCCACACCAATCTTTTGGGGGGGGTTCGAGACAGGGTTTCTCTGTATAGCCCTGGCTGTCCTGGAACTCACTTTGTAGACCAGGCTGGCCTCAAACTCAGAAATCTGCCTGCCTCTTCCTCCTGAGTGCTAGGATTAAAGGCATGTGCCACCAAGCCAAGCCATGGCCACACCATTCTTTATGTCCAGTATTGTCACTGGCTCAGTCTAGGGCACCGCTACAAAGAGGCTATTTATCTTCCTGGACACCAGTGAGAAATGTATGTCAGCCCTGCTCTGTAAACCAGGAGTCTGCAGCTCAGAGAAGGGACGTGACAGGGAGCCCCAGACTGGAGACAGCAGAGTCCAGTTCAAACTATACCATCCATCCCCATGGTCTTCAAGGGGCTGTGCTTCCTGGGAGATCTCTCTTTATTTGAGCCAGGAAGTCTTGAGTTCTCCCACCCCTGCAGGTTAATGTGTGGCTTTGTGCTGGTGAGGTTTCTGTCAACGTGACACAAGCCTAGACATATTTGGGGAAAGGGACCTCAATTAAAAAATAAAATGTATCAACAGGCAGATCTCTGAGGAGAGTTCAAGGACAGCCAGAGCTACATGAAGAGACCTGGTAAGAAAGAAAGAAAGAAAGAAAGAAAGAAAGAAAGAAAGAAAGAAAGAAAGAAAGAAAGAAAGAGAGGAAGAAAGAAAGAAAGAAAGAAAGAAAGAAAGAAAGAAAGAAAGAAAGAAAGAAAGAGAGGAAGAAAGAAAGAAAGAAAGAAAGAAAGAAAGAAAGAAAGAAAGAAAGAGAGGAAGAAAGAAAGAAAGAAAGAAAGAAAGAAAGAGGAAGAAAGAGAGGAAGAAAGAGAGGAAGAAACAAAGAAACAAAAAAGAAACAAAGGAAGAAACACAGAAACAGAGAAACAAAGAAACAAAAAGAATGAAGAAATGGAAAGAAAAGGAAAGGAAAACTGCCTCAAACAGGTAGTCTATGGGAATTTCCTTGATTGCCGACTCATATGGGAGGGCCCAGTCCATTGTATAAGAAAACATCCAAGCAAGCCAGAAAGCAGCATTCCTCTATGTCCTGACTTCCATGGATGATAGACTATAAGCTATTAAATGAAACAACCCTTTCTTCTCCAAGTTGCCTTTTGGTCATGGTGTTTTATCACAAAGCATTAGAAATCTTAAGTAAGACACATGTGCATGCACATACGGGGGCACATTTGTGGGCATGTGAAGCCCTGGCACTGGCATTGGGATCCAACTGCTCTCCCTTGTTATTCGAGGTTGGGTCTCAGGTATTCAATTAGCCTAGCTTGTCCTGCTTGTGTTGGGTCTCTACCTTACCGAAGGACTACCATTCTGCTGGTATATATGTGAATTCTGGAGACCTGATCCCTGATCTTCCAACTTAGATGGCAGACACCCCTTACTTACTGAGCTCTCTTGGACCTTAGGATTTGTGACATAGCTAACCCATCCTGCAGTCAGCCGAGCCTAGGTTGCCACACAATCTCTACCTCTCCTCAATCATCCTGATGCTCAGTCATGACCTGACCAGAGAATCCTGAGACTTCTCTCCATGCTCCCAGGTTCCCAGCTCCCCAGAAAGCCCTGGACAGGAAGCCAGCCATCTAGGCTTCTCTGTGAGTCGCTGCTATAGACATCAGACATGCAGAGTGTTCCAGCCACCTCTGTGGCTTCAGCAATCAGTGTTAGTCAGCTGTGGCTGCTGGCTCATCAATGCTCCTGGCCAGGGTCTGCTCTGAGGGGCTGCATGGGATCAGCTAAACCCTCACGGCACCCAGGTGGCTCCACTAGAAACGGTTCCAGTTTCAGATTTGAAAGTAAAGTTCAAAGAGGATAAAGGACAGGTAGAAGAAAAGCAGAGCTGGCACCTCTCAGGACCTGCACAGTTGGTGCTCGTGCTCCGATCTTAGCAGGACCACCTTGCTCCTCCTCTTAGAGCTCCTCAGCTCACCTCTGCTTTCTTATCCATGGTGGGAGTTCCCTGCATCCCCACTTTCAGGAGCTTAAACATCCACCAGCAACAACACCTGTTGAAAATGACAGTTGAAAACGCGAGTAGATTTTGCTCTGTCCTCAACAACTTGTGAACAGTCGGCCAAAGCCCCACAGTTTCACTGACTGATGGGACCCAGAGACTTGGAGGTGACAGGGTCGCTGGAGCAGAAGCCATCTGACTCTGAAATCCTGATCCTTCACCCAACCTGAGTCGGCTGGGTAACTCCTGTGCCTCTCTCTATCCCTGAGAGTTAGAACTCTTGTTCTCCTGGCCTCCAAACCCTCCTCCTCCAGCCCCCACCCCCACAGTTAAACGCACCCTTATCTCCCAGTGTTGAGGCTGATCTCCCTACTCAGTCTATTTTATGCTGAAACAAGGAAATGTTAGACAATAAGTAACGCACAAAAAAAAAAGAAAAGGATTTCCAAGGCGCTGCTGCTGTCCAAGGCTGAGGGCCTGGTCCAGTCAGATGCAGAAACAGAGTGCAAACACACACAAAGGAGCTGAGCTGGAGAGGCTGAGGTGGCTATTGGTGCAAGAGGGGAAGCCAGCACTAGAGGCTTCCCAGGAGAGAGCTGCAGCTCCTCTCCTGGATTCTAGGATTCCTCAGAATGTCCTGGGAGGCAGGATAAGGCCATCGGGGAGACTGCTGTGGCTATAGAGATACAGCCTCAGAGGAGACTGGCCTAACCTCTAACCTGTGAACAGGCAGATATTTTCTCCCAGACTGGCACAGTTATGTTACTAATCTGAGATAAGATGGTTCTGTAATTAGAGTCCTCAGAGGAGGAGCCAACAGAACTGAAAACACCACAGGACAAAACAAAATTGTGGTGATTGAGTCGAAAGCTCCCTCCCTTCTCACTGGCTCTGGAAGGTGTTCTGCAGGCCACTGGGGGAGGGGATAGTGGGGGGAGGTCAACATTCTTACCCAGCTGTGATACCCTAGAGCTACAATATTGATCTGACAGGCAGGATGTGCCCAGTAGGGCAATAGTGGCATGACTGTTATGGGTAATGACTGTTATGTGATAATGACTGTTATAGGGTAACGACTGTTACGGGGTGAAAACTGTTATGGGGTGATGACTGTTATGGGGATGATGCCGGTTACTGAGTGATGCCTGTTATGGGGTGAAGACTGTTATGGGATGATGACTGTTATGGGGATGATGCCGGTTACTGAGTGATGCCTGTTATGGGGTGATGACTGTTATGGGATGATGACTGTTACAGAGTGATGACTGTTATGGGGTGATGACTGTTACTGAGTGATACCTGATATGGGGTGATGACTGTTATGGGATGATAACTGTTATGGGATGACGACTATTATGGGTGATGAATGTTATGGGGTAATGACTATTATGGAGTGACAACTGTTATAGGGGTTATGACTTATGGGGGTAATGACTGTTATGAATAACAACTGTTATGGGGTGATGACTGTTATGGAGGTGACCAACAGCTTTCTGGTTAGAGCTGAACTCTCCACAGGAGGAAGTTCATGCTGGATTCCTCAATCCTGGCAGAAGCTCATGGCTGTGGGGAGAGGTCATAGACACTGGGTGGGAGGACCTGCTGCTGTTTCTTGTGGGTCTTTGGGTCAAACAGCCATCGAAGTGCTTAGTTTAGTGCTGTTCTCAGATTGGTCGGAGATGCTTCTGTATGCTGTGAGTGACTAGCTACAGCCTCCAAGTGCTCAGAATAAGTTGTGAGCTCAGTCTGAAATAAAAGCATGTCACTGCCCACCCCAAAACTCAGGGAACATACAGAAGAGGAGACACAAACAATGTGGTGGTCAGAGCCAGGGATGGGGGGGGTGATGGGGAGTATGGAAGTGAAGTTATAAGGGGTAGGGGTAGGGAGCTTTGAAATGCTGTCTTCTGGATATGACGCAGCAGCTGTTGTACATATGAACTCAAAGCAACCCTGATTCTCTGTTCGAGACAAACATGTCATCATTCCATCACAAATAAGGGAGGGTCTCACAAGCCCCCACCCCTCTCTGAGGAGCTTCTGGGAGAGGGAGAGCCATTTTCTCAGGTGGTATAGACACCAGTGAGCTGCATGTGCTCCTGTAGATGACATCACCCTACAATAACGCAGGGAATGCCAGTAAGATGCAGCAGCCTGCAGCAACGGCCATGAAAGTAGGAGGGGACTTGTTGGGGAAACTGAGACTCTGCAGGAGGGGAGGGAGATTAAAAGGGAGAGTGGGGGAAAGAGCTTATAAACATATATAAGACTGTCAAAGCATGAGTGTCACTGTGTTATATGCATATGTACATGAAGGAGCAATGGTCAGAGTCAGGCCTGGGAAAGTGTCCAGCCAGTGAGCATGTACCTTGCATGAGACATAAGGTTCTGAGTTTGATCTCCAGAACCCAGTTAAGACCTGTGTGTGGTGGGCTTGCCTGAAGCCTGGGTTCTGAGGATGTGAAGACAGGCAGATCCATGCGGTTCACTGGTCAGATATCCTAGACACATCAATAGCCAAGCCATTGAGAGACTCTGACCCCAAACAAGGACTGCTCCTGAGGAATGGCTCCCGAGGCCAGCAACCTGCTGTCACACACACACACACACACACACACACACACACACGTGCACACATACACTAACTCATGCACAGACACACACTCGCACTCACACACACTCACACTCACACACATGCACACATGCACAGGCACACACACAGATACACATACACATGCACACACAACCAGACACACACAGACACACATACACGTGCGCACACAGACACCAGGTTACAGTCACACAAGCTTAGTGTTCCTCCACTTAAGACCAGAAGCCCCACAGATTGTAGCTGTCTCCGAGTTGGAGGATGTTCACACACATCTGAGCATCCCTAACACAAAACTCAGATCCAGAGAGGCCTGAGCACACCATGTTGGTGTGGCCGAGCACAGGACATTCCAGGTTCCAGAGGGACTTATCCTGGAACAGGAGACTTGGCCAGGTGAATGCTAGTGACATAAGAAGCTGGCAGAAACCACTTGAAAAAAGAAAAAAACGAAGATTCATTTCCAAGAGACCTCAGCTCTATACATTGCTCAAGAACACAAGACTTTGTCTCCTTCCCAGCTATGCCTTAGGTTTTAAGTCTAGGTGGATACTTGATTGCCTCTGGGGTAGAGTTAAGTTAATAAAGTCTCCATCCCTCTTAGCCTTGGCCTCCCAGGCTACACGCTGAGGAGCAGTGTCCACACTTCCGTCCAGCTGGTCTACACAGAGCGCATCTAGTGGGCTGCACCCAGCCCTGGTGGCCCAGAGTCTCCTGACGGATGAGGCAGAGCCCGGTGACATGGCTGTTATTGATCTGAGTGGTTGTCGGCGGAGGGGAAGGTTGTAATTGCCTCTGTAGCTTCATTGTAAGCACCCGGAGGGAAATTAAAGCCTCCGGCTAATGGGGTGTCCGATCCCCAGCCTATGATACATTTGTTCCAGCCAGGTCCCTGGAATACCAAGTAGATGCTCAGGGCATCATTTTAAAGCAGACCCTGTTTGGAGCTGAGGTCCTTTGCAGACTCAAGGAAAAGATGAGACAGGACGGGACAGATCTTTTCATAGCTGAAGTTCCACTAGGCTTAGCATCACTAGGAATCACATCAGGCCACTTGAATGAGATCAGGTCCTGCTTAAGGCATGTGTGGGGGTTGGAGGGTGTGTGTGTGTGGAGGGTGGATCCTGTAATTGGTGATAAAGGCTAGCCAGACCCCTCTGGGTTCAGGGAACTGCTTAGAAGGGCCAACTCCCTGCACTGCCCAGCCTAGCCAACATACAGTCTTGAGTCTACCACAGACTCCTGATCTGAAGATGTAACAGTGCTAAAAGCCAGTAAGTGAAGTGGCACTCCGGGCTAAGTCCCAGCTCAACCCCTGAGTGTTGGTTTCCTTCCCTACTCTGAACATCAAAGTGTTGTTTAAAACCATACGGTTTACGTGAAAAGCCGTTGGAACACCGCGGGGCTCAGGGAAGGCATTCAAAACATTAATTCCCTTTAGTGTCTGTCACGAGCCTGAAGACAGGTCTGTCATTCATACCCATGTAGAAGTGAGTTAGGCAGTTAATCAACAGCCAACCCATTAATAATCTTATATTGACCCATTACTCAGAGAAGGAGTAAGACTCCAAGATCGTGTAAATACTGAGAGAGTGGTGGGGGAGAGTGGGTTCTGAGGCAAACCGACGCCAGAACCTAGGTATATAAACTCCACTAACGAGCTCTTGGTTTGAATTTTATCATCTACACAGCGGGAAGGCTTGTGGGTACAGCCGGGGAGATCCAGCCTCACCCAGCCTTTTAAGGTTGAGTCTCCTGATCCAATGGTTTCCGAAGACCATCTTTTCCTAAACAAATGCGTGCATGCAGCTCTGCTCTAGCCTGGGCTACTAGGGTAGCTGCAACAAGACAGTAGAGATTCCCAGAGCTGAGAAGGCACTGAGGTCCCTCCTCATCAAACCCAAGTCTCTGCATGTCACTTCCAGAGAGCAGTGTCTCCCTCCCTTCCCTGCCCCCAGCATTGCTGCTCTCCTCCCAGTGCCCCTCATCCACCTTCAGCTCAGCCCATCTCCTGGGCTTACATCCAAGCTGAGAAAAGATGGGGCGTATTTTATCCAGGGACCATCTCTCATCCCGTCGTTGACTTATAGGGAATGAGAATTTCTCCCCCGCAGACTCCCTCCCACTGTCATGTGCATATCTCTGGGGGAGGAGCCAGGGTGACCCTCCCACATACCCCATGGATCTGGTGAGAGCTGCTTTCTCCTCGACTGGGGCTTCCTATCTGTGAGATTCCTGGGATGGGAGCACAAACAAGGCAGAGAGCAGAGCTTTCAGGAATGGCTAGGTCGGGAGGCTGGGCCCTGTGTCTGCGGATATGCACATCCTGAGCCATTTCTTGGCCATCTTGGGCTTCTGTGTCCCCATCATCTCACATGTGTGCACGGAGCCTCGGAGGGAACCTTTGGTCACCACGGACAGCTACACCACAGCTGAGATGTAAAGGCATACCCCCCCTCCCGCCACCCATAGACACAACACCCATTTCTGCAGGGCACTCACACTGTGGAACCCTCCTGAGAAGCTGCCTCTCAGCTGAAGATCCCCATGTGAGCACCCTCACCACTAGGGAGGATGTGAGTATCCTGGTGTGAAACCCATCTTGGCCACTTGTGACAGGCGACCTCCCCGCAGTGAGGGCTGCTCTGCAGTCGGAATCCCATATCCGTGTTTTGATTTTTTTTTTTTTTATTGAGGCTGTAGTGACTTCCCACAGCTCAGCAATCTGAAAGAGGACATGGTTATTGTCTTACAGTTTCTAAGTCCAGGAGTCTAAAATCAAACTGTCAGGGACTGGAAAGAGGGAACTATGGGTAGTCTTTGCCTGTGAGCATAAGAAACCAAGATTGGTCAACCTCTGTTTTCCAGGTGCATGTACATCTGTGTGTGTGTGTGTGTGTGTGTGTG